>JAMWYP010000747.1:55784-86632 GCA_025563575.1 Acacia pycnantha | reverse complement strand
GAATCTGCCGAGATGGTGTCTTTGTCTCCGAGGTCGAGCCGGGGTTCAGGGGACCAAACAGATTTTCACGTTACTTTTCCCCTCTGGCCATCACAGAGATATAAAGGGAAAGGCATTAATGTGTATCAATTAGCAATTATTGCGTATTGATTGGGCCGTTCTTGCGAATTAGTGACGGTTACAAAACAGAATTAATGTGTGCCACTTAATAGAATTAATGGAATATTAATTATAATATTAAATTCCAACATTCTCCCACTTGGTCCACATACTTCAAGTATATACTCCGAAACAAAATGCATTGATCATAGCGATAGGTCCTCTTAAAGCGAGTAATATCTTCCATGTATCACAGTGCATCATGTTTCCCAAGCCCAAGTAACTTAATGAATAAACCCTACGTTTATTCTAGGTCCAAACTCAATGATGTTCCTCAAATTAAACAAATAAATGTCACAAATGAGAAAAACATCACAAATGGAGTTTTATAAATAACATCGTTCTTACAACGAAAATCACATAAGGGAACCAAGTCCCAATTTTTTATATGATCCTGAAATTTCAATGTAGGCATGCTTTTAATTAAATGATCATTAATCATCAATTCAATGCTTATGTGTTCAATAACCACTGCTTTATCTTTAACACACTCTTTTATGGCTAGATACTTGATGTCGATGTGCTTAATTCGACCATCACTTTAGTTATCCTTAGCCATAAAAACAGCAAAATGAATTGTTACAATATAACCTCAATGGCCTAAATATAAAGCCCATAAATGAAACTCTTCATCTATACACCATGTGAAGGAATCTCAAAAAGATATGAACTCAGCTTCCATTATGGAAGTAGTAAATAAAGACTGCTTCTTACTACTCGATAAAATAACTCCACTGACTAGCATAAATATATATCTTGAAGTAGATTTTCTTAAGTATGCGGCCGACATAGTCTCAAGCGAGTAACTAGGTCTCTTTCCATATGAGTTCGTTTGCATTTAAGCATGTAATCTTAAGTCCCTTGAAGGTATCTCAATACTTTCTTGCAGCTTTCCAGTGGTTCATGCCGGATTACTCGATATTTCCCTAACATCCCAACTGCAAATGCAATGTCAGGTCTTGTGCAGACCTGAACATACATAACTGAAGCATTTTTTTCATTTGTTCCTGCTTAAAATCTTCCTTTGGACATTGGTTTAAATCAAACCTCGCTCACCTTTCACAATGGAAGCTACATTTGGTGAACAATTCCTCATCCGAAATCTTTTCTAAAACTTTGTTGATATAGGTCTATTGAGACAAACCTAAAATACATCGACGTCTGTCTCTATGTATCTTAATGCCAATGACATAAGATGCATCTCCCATATCCTTCATATCAAAATTTTTAGAAAGGAATTGTTTCACCTCATATAGTAATCTATTATCATTGGTTGCAAGTAAAATATCATCCACATATAGAATAAGGAAACAAAACTTGCTCCCACTAACCTTCTGGTATATACATTCATCCACAATGTTCTCTACAAAACCGAATGAAGAGACAACATTATGAAATTTTAAATACCATTTATAGAAAGCTTGTTTCAATCCATACATAGATTTCTTGAGCTTGCACACCAAATGCTAACCATTATTAGAGGAAAATCCTTCTGGTTTGTTTCATACAAACCTCTTCCTCTAAATCTCTCCATTGAGAAAGGTTGTTTTCACATCCATTTGTTGCAACTCTAGTTCAAAATGTGCAACTAATGCTAGAATGATACGAAGAGAATCTTTCTTAGATACAGGAGAAAATATCTCATTGTAATCGATTCCTTCTCTTTGAATGAATCCTTTAGCACGCGAGTCTTGCCTTATATCTCTCAATATTGCCCAATGAGTCTCTCTTTGTTTTGAAAACCCATTTAAATTCAATAATTTTTACACCATCAGGCAACTTAACAACATCCCAAACTCCGTTAGATGCCATAGAATTCATCTCATCTTTCATAGCATTATACCATGAATTTGATTCTCTACGCTTCATGGCTTGTGAAAACATTTTAGGATCATTTTCACTCCTACATTATAGTCAGATTCCTATAGATGCACACAATATATTCACTAGATATTGTTGATCTTCTTATTCTATTAGATCTCCTTAATGTTGTTTTAACATAGTTGTTCAACAATTTCTTGTTGTTCCTTATTAACAACTTGATCTACTAGATCAATATCAGTGCATTATGGTTCTTGAATAACCGGTTGTACAACACTCAATTGAATCGAAGGAATATTGTTAACAACCAATTTAAAACTCGAAGTGGAAGATTAACTATCTAAATGATCATTTTTCAAAAAAACAAGGTTTCTGAATCGATCGCTCCCACTAATCAAGTCATATTCAAGAAATTCTCCCATTTGCATTTTCAAATCTTTCCTATTCTCGAGCACACATGATCAAAAGTTCATTGATTGACCATTTGTCCTTATGTGTGTTGTAGGATATCCTAAAGGGTCTATATGGTTGTGGAAGGGAGTTCAGAATGTAGTGTACGAGAAAGGAGTCAGACTTGTCAACCTCAAGTGACTTCAGTTGAGCTGCAATGTCCCTCATTCGTATGATGTGCTCACGTACACCTTTTATTGTTGTTTCCAAAGATGAAAACTTCATAATTAGGATGTTTGCAAGTGCCTTATCTCAAGTCCAAATTGTTCATCAATAGCCTCTGTAAGTGGCTCAATCTTGTTATGTTGTCCGACATAACCATAAATACCGAGTAGAAATTGAGGTTTATATGAACATAACTGAGAGTCGATTAGATCGCTCCCATTATTCTTACAAATTAACCTCATCTGAAGTATTGGTCACAATAATACAAAATGGTTCGTCTTTCCTAATAGCATAATCAATGGTACATCCACCCTAAATGAAAGAGAACTTTCTCCCTCCATATTTTATAGTTATCACCCTTTAGTTCGGGAATGTCACATTTCATATCAGAGAAATTCACGGTGTTGTATGATTGAATAGTATTGAACATACATGCTTATAACCAAAATTTGAGACTAATAAAATATATCATGTTTTACCAATGTAAATCATGCTTAAAATCATGAATCTACTTGACATACAACTTGCTCAAAGGCTAAAGTTATAATTCATTTAGATCCATATATAACTTTATGATACAATTATCAAATTATATCCTTATTCTTAATTCCTATGGGAAAATTAAGAACATAATTTGACATTATATCCCAATTAATCATACAAAATATAATAAAAATTCTCGTGGGAAAATCTATTATATCACATACGATTAATTACAACTAATGTTTTTATGTGATCATACAATTTAATATATAATTTTGACTAATTAAAGATGTCATGTGGCTATTCTCTAATTGATCAAAAATATATAGATCACTAAACATTAATAATTAATATTGCAACAAACTATAAGCAATATTAAAAACAAAATTGGATTTTCATGTTTTGCATATTATTCAACTCAATATTGCATGTATAATTAATTCATTCAAATAACAGAATATGTATAATAATCACATGAAATCCAAATTTAAATAAATTTTCAGATTTATATTTAAAATCCGAAAACATACATTATAAATTCATATCACTAAAGTCTATCGTAGGCAAAGACATTAGCATAGCATGAGTTTATCACGAATTGATGAAACTAGAATGCAGCTTATATCTCCTAATACCCGTGGGCAATTTAGAAAATATAATGTCATTCTATTCCACTCTGATTAAAACTATGATTATAATTATCTGTGGGCAAAGATTAATTATAACATTTTTAATTACAATTTATGTCTTTAAAACTTTATGTGATGTATTTTGTTTCATCAAAAAAAAAAAAGGGATAACCTTAAGTGATTAAATATGCATACAATTTGTGCATAAAGATGTTGTAGCTATTCTTTAAACAAATATGTATGCTAATCACTAATATCAAATATGTACATTGTAAATACCATACACACATATAATGTCTATAAGAATTTTAATTAATGAATTTAATCAACATAAGTGACTAAATACAATCCTCCCACTTTGATTAAATTAATATTAACAATATTAATCACCAAAATTAATCTTGTGCATTTAGAATCCAAATATGCACAAATCTTGAATGAGAATTTAATTGATCAATTTAATCAAATAAATGTGATTAAATAATCAATTTAGACAAATTCTCCCACTATTTTGTGCATTCAAAATAAATCCAATACATGCACATCTTAATGGAGGGATTATAATCAAATTGAAAGGAAAAATCCTCCCACTGCTTTTATGTATCCAAATATTGTTTAAAAAATTAATTTTGACAAAATTCAACTTAAAGTTGGCTTCAACAATTTGAAAAAGATATTTAATTGTCTAAAGTTAATTTTTTGAAATATTTAGACAATGAAATAACTCAGAACAATTGTAAAAATTAACTTTTCTCAATTTAAACAATTAAATTTGATATAATCAAATTTATACATAAAACAGAAGTCTATGAAGATTATAATCTTGATTTAGCAAACAATTTGCAAATTATTTAACCCATAGTACATTATCAGATTAAAATTTCAAAGCCCAAAGCTGAGATTTTCTTTTAATCATTCTGAGCCCAAAACGTGATAAAAACAATCCAAAATTGAGTAACAAGTTTTCGGCCTAGATGCTAAAATGAATGACAAAAGAAATGATTTTGCAACTCTTGAAAAATTTTGGCCTTTACGCAAATGCCAACCATTAAAGCATACACAAAATGGAATCCAATGTGGTTGGCCCCACCCAAAAATATTCAAATGCAATTTGACATTAATAAATCATTTAAACTTAATGCAGATGGCAAAACGTCAACTTTCATATATTTCCTGGTCCCACGATCGTAAATTCAAAACCCACTTTTGGCCTTTTGTGAAAATTTTCTGAATAATAAATTCTATATATTTATTAATAGTTCACAATCTACCAAAATGAATGCATGGCACAACGGCGGAGAGCACCAACCCTCAAGCATGTCGGTGGACTTACCGGTCTCGTGTTCAAAACCCCTCCGGACCATTTTTAAGTTTTGTGAAAAATTTACCTATCATCTAAAAATTGTCCATATATATTAAATGATAAACTTTAAACACATGGAGCTTGCAAAGCTCGGTAAAATGGGCCGCCTTCTCCCACGCGTGGTCTCAGGTTCGGATCCCACTTTTAACATTATGTGAAATTTTCCAAACTGAATAAATAAATCATGTATATTTATTAACAGCTCATACTTCACCACATGTGAGCATATGGCCCATCTGGCGCAAGCCTTTTCATGAAAACTTCTTCAAATCAAGGCAGAGGCATATTAACTGAAGCTCTGATACCAAATGTTAGAAAACTAAGCGATCTAAACATGTTAAACACATATTAACATTTAGATCAATGCGGAAAAATGAAATAGAGATCACAAATACCTCCCGCCATTGATTTGATCTGCCAAGCAAGCAGTGGACGAACTCCGAGTTTCGGTCCTTCCGATCCTCCTCTCCGAATCTGCAGATGGTGTACTTGTCTCAAGGTCGAGCGAGTGTCGAGTGGGACCAAATAGATTTTCACGTTACTTTTCCCCTCGGCCATCACAGAGATATAAAGGGAAAGGCATTAATGTGTATCAATTAGCAATTATCGCGTATTGATTGGGCCGTTTCTTGAATTAATGGACGATTACAAAACAGAATTAATATGGGCCACTTAATAGAATTAATGGAATATTAATTATAATATTAAATTCCAACAATATATACATGATTTTTAGAGTTTGTTTGATACGAGAGTAAGGGAAGAGTAAGTGAGAGGAGGAAATTTATTTTGAGTTGATTTTTTTTTTTAAAAAAGGAGAAAACTTACCATCCATACTTGATATAAAGAATATCTTGTTCCTAATGAATTACTGCAACCGTACATGAGATTTTCACCTCATACGGCTCCTCGTTCAATTCTTTCAAAGTCATTGAATCATTTTCCTCATTCGAGAATCTTTGAAATATAGCATCATATTAATGGTGTAACCCACCATTTGTCTCTTTCCTCTTCAATATCTTCTTCCAAACTCCAAACTGATTTCTACAATTCTTAATTTAGGCTTCTCTTGCCCTCCATGCCCACTCGTAGGAATAATCAAAGAGATCAAAACAAGCCAACATTCTTTTGACTTTTTTACAAATTAGCTACTTTTTTTTGGCTTTAAGCTATTTAAAGTTCTCTCCAAACATACCCATAGTAAAAGAGGAGAGAGGTTTGAAATCAACATCTTGCTACCCAACAACTTTGTAGAAATTAAAGATTGACAAGTGGATAAAAGATAGTGCAAGTGGATACAGCTGGGTAGGGCATGACCCTTGCCTGATGCCCAGACTGAAAGATGAACGACTGGCATTTTGCAACATACTACCCGACCTTACAATGAAGCATAAAAATTTCAGGCTAGGCTGTGCAGGTGGTTTCCCATGCACAGAAATCTCTCTAAAATTTGAAAAAATGAAGCACAAAAAATAGTTAAAAAAATTATAGTTGGATATTTCAAAAACATATTCCATAAAAATAGTCATTTTTAGATTTTATTGTTTAGATTCAATTCATGGACTAATAAAACAAAATAATTTTTAGAGATTAACTTCTTATTATTTAATACTAATTTATTTCTCAAGAACTCAATTTACCGATTTCCTAATTAAATATGTTTATGAAAAAATATACATGTTTGTTGAATAAATAGAAAATATGTTTATATTGTTATGAATATATTAATTATGTGGATTGATAGCGACTTGCGGCAAGTTACCATGGTGGTTATAAGTAATAAAGTAGTGAGAAAAGATCGTCCTACGAGGAATAGTACTCCAACAACTAATTCGCTATTTTTGCTTTAGTTGGATGAATCGAGTAATATGGGGTGAGTTGTAACCAAACATAATTTGAAGAATTAAATAAAGAACAAGAATCCAAAATCAAGAATTTCAAGAACAACGTTTAGAAAAGATGAGTAATTAAGAAAAACGCAGTTAGGGATGAGAATTCCCCTATGTTCCTCCAAGGTATTTGAATTGAATCCCTAATTGATTATTATTCCCATGATTGACGATCAATTCTTCTAAAGTTAGACTAAGTCTCAATGTCTTGATGCTGCTACCTTAGTCCGTTATCTTTGAAAACAACCTAATGTCTTAGTATTGTTTGGAAAGATCATTTTTTTAAAACCGAAATTATGAGATCGCATAAACTCGTAAGCCTATGTCTAGGTCATGCAACTCTCACGATGAATTAACGGTTCTAGTTAAATGCACCAACATCTCTATTGTCATACATCAACCTATGAACAATCTAAAAGGTGATCAATCTTTAAGAAAGCTTTAAGCAAAGATAATTCATTCAATCAAGAAACTAACGATCAATAAAGAATTCAACCAAATACTCTAAATTCGCATAGGGTTCATCCTCGACCTAACTACAAAAGAAAACTAGCCAAGCATGGCTAGGTTAACAAAATAATAAAAGAGATGAAAATCAGACATGTTCTTCAGAGATTGGGGAAGGTTGATATCCACAATGGTGCTTTGATCCTCTTTCTCCAATGCCGTCTGCGTGCGTCTCCATCTCGTGTTTAGTTCTTCTTTTTCTTTGCGCGCTCCGGTTTCCGCGTCTTGTGCGTTTTGATTCTTTTTTAATCTCCCATGGCATATTTGATATATTATAACAATATATTATATTATAATATAATAATATAATATATTATATCATTTTCAATTTAATTTGTTGCCCTTATTGCTTTTCCTATATTTTCTCATCTCTTAGATCACATAATATCTCCTCGCACAAATAAATAGGATATCAATAGATTTTCTATTATAATATCATTTTATCCTATATTTAATTAAAAGATAGATAAGTACATAAAGATAATTAAATAAGAACAAAATATTAATAAATTCAATCCAATATATCCCAGAATCTACCCTTATTTAATTATAAAATATATACTTATCATGGATGTTCATTAACTTTTGACCTCTCACATCATAGTCACCATTCATGAATAGTAGTAGAAAAACTAAACGATTATTTAATGTACATTCATATGCATGAATGATACGAATGGTCATATTGTGTACATTCATCTATATTAATTGTCGTAATAATTGTACCATTCATTATGTTTTAGTGGTGACTCTTGGAGGTCTATAAATAGAGACATTGTAGAAAGCATTGTAATGAGAAGAAACACAAGAGACTAAATGAGAATTGCTCCCCCCATTTCTCTCTCGAATTTTCTCTTCTCTTATCTTTTGCTCTCTTATCCCATATTTCTTTTATTTTCGTGACATGTTATCAACATGAAAGCTCCAACAAAGGTATGATCTTCTCATTGTTTCCTTGATGATTTCATCTACCTTCTTTTCCGTATTTTATTTGATCTATCTCGGGATAATCTCAGCTACTATATAGAATTAAAGAGATACTTTTACTAATTGTTATAAATATCGGGTTCCATGGCTACAGTTGGAGTTTGTTATTGTTTTTATATCTTATATCTCCTTTTACAAGTTCTTTTATATTAATATTATTATTTTAGTATAGCCAGAAGCATTAGACTTCTGATTTTATATTCTAAAATTATATGGCGAGAAGCCATATCGCTTTAATTTCTTATTCTATAATTATATGACCAGAAGTCATATCACTTTTGATTTCTTATTTTGATATAATATGGCTAGAAGTCATATTCCTTTGATCCCCTCTTACATGGCTAGAAGTCATATACTTTTTTTTTATCTTCTTGTATGGCCACAAGCCATATTTCCTTAATTTTCCTATTTTGAATTATATGGCTGAAAGCCATATTTCTTTGACTCCTATTTTGAGATTACATGGCCAGAGGTCATATAACTTTTTGTCTTCTATTTTATTGGATGTTTAGAAACCATATATAATTTTATTTATCCCGAAGATAAATGACTAGAAGCCATATATATTTAATTTCTCATCATGAGATTAATTGGCCCAAAGCCGAGACTAATTGACCTGAAGCCATGAGAACTAAATTGCCTGAAGCCATAAAGTCTTAATTTTGTTGTAATATTTTACTTTGAGTTATTTCTCGTTTTTACAAATATTTCCTGTTATTATCATTTATACTATTATACTTTTTTATATTATAAGAATTCTTTTATTGATTTAGTCTAAATTATGTCTAGAAGAGTTATTTCCTGTGCTTTTACAAATATTTTACTTGGAGTTATTATCTCTAAAAGAAATATCTCCAGAAGAGAATGTCATAGTCCCAGAAGAGACTAAGGTACTTGACATGTGTGAAAATAATAAGATCTCAATAAATTATGTTAAGAATAGAATCCGATGAGACCAAAATAAAGTCAACGTTGACGAAATCTTATATATATATATATATATATATATATATATATATATATATATATATATATATATATATATATATATATATATAATGAATTATAATTAAGTTAAATAATAAGTCCTTGTATAACTTAAAGCAATTGGGGCATATGTGGTATAATCGAAAATCAATGAATATCTGTTGAAAGAAGGATACAGAAATGATCTAATTGAAAGTGGAGCTGAATCACCAAGAGGGGGGTGAATTGGGGATTCTAAAAACTTTTTCGAAGTGCTCTGTTTTTGGGTAATGAAAACAGGGATAAACAGGGGATAAGGAAGAGAAGCAAGACACAAAGGATTTATACTGGTTCGGTCCAACCTCTTGACCTATGTCCAGTCCCTAGACTCTCTGGGATTTCTCACTATCACAATTGATTACACACTCTGTAACTCAAGAGTAATTCTTTCACTAGAACTTACTCCCCCTTACAAGTTGAAATCAATATCCCAATCTCCAAGTCCCCTGACTTGAGATTCTTAACAATGAATGATTTACAATAAATGAACTCTCTCTAGAGTAGATAAGAATAAACAACGAAGTACAATGTATCAAAAGATACTTCTCACAAGAAAACACAAAGAGTAGTTGAAACTTGAATAATTTTCATTTTCTCATGAGATTGGTTGTTGAGAAGAATTGAATGCATATCTATTTATACCAAGAGATCATTAAATGACCGTTGTAATCTTCAATATGACCGTTGCCAACATTGGGAATGGATTAGTTGAAGTTTTGCTCTTCTTCTCTCACTACTCTTTGGTTAATCCAGCTGCACAGAAGTTTATGTTTGACTTCTTGACTTTTAATCCGTTGGAAGAGCAGCTACTGGATGTGGAAAGCAGGGGCGGACCTACAGTGGGGGCAATGTGGGCAAGTGCAGACATAAGATATATATAATTTACAAGAAATTCTATAACAATATGAGTAGGTGGAACACATGGTAAATTCAATTTCTCCCCTAACAAAGGTCGACGGTTCGAGCCCAACTTTTACTCTTTTTTTTTGTCCCCATTTCCAATACCCTCTCTCTCGGTCGTTTCCCCCCAAAAATTTTCCCCCAAATTTCCATCCTAAACCCGACGCTCGCCCGACGCTCTCCCTCGTCTTCTTGCTCGACGCTTTCCCCGTCCGCCGTTCTTGCCCGCTCGACGCTCTCCCCATCCGCCGTTCTTGCCCGACGCTCTCCCTCGTCGTATGTCGCTCGGCGGTCGAGCTTGATTCTCGGTTCAATGAGTCGTTTTTGTACCAGTAAAATTGATTTTACGTGAATGGATATCCTCTTGAATTTATAACTCTGGTGTAGGTGAAAGCTTTCGAACTTACAAGAGACGTAAGCATGTAAAGTTGAATTCAGAAGCGAAGCTCACGAAGATTGCATACGATACTCAGAAGCTGCAAGTCACATGGTAGGTCAGGTTTTATTCCCCTGCTTTTCCAATTACATTGCATCGGTGAATGCCAATCTTTCTTTGGCATCATTTTGGATAATGATTTCCCTCTGTGTTTGTGTGCGTGCCTGTGCATTATTTGTTTGCATCTTGAGGAATAGTTGGAAATGTACCACTGCAAAACTTTTTTATGATTTGGAGAGGTATACGTTAACTTGAAATGATGAACACTTGGCTTGTGGGATGCACATGTATCTTCCCGCAACCTTCGGTGGGTAAATAAAGGGTGATTATGGAGTAGCTTGCACGATTGTAGACACTAAGGGGTAAGCTTGTATCCGAGACGAAACTTGTAATTACCCATAGTTATACGTCATAAAGAGGAAGAAGATGTAGAGAGTGGAAAGATATTGTTCTTCTCGGGTTCTTTTACGTCGTGATTACTGGATAGGCATTCCATTTCGCTACTTCCTAAGGCATCTCTTTTACCAAAGATATCAGGTTTCAAGTCTCTGGCTAATAACATTTGCTTCTAAATCCAACTGTTTAGTTTTTAGAATAAAATTATCTAGTTGGTAGATCCTTAATATGAAAATTAAGAGATATCAAACTTGCATAATGTTAATGCTTTATCAGAATAAAATAAGATGCTATTGACATGTCCATTTTAGTGTGCTTTTGTGTGGTGCTCTTAATTTTTTATGCTATATGAATTATGAAGTCACTTTTTATATTTGAAGTCAATAGCATATGTGATTCATGTCTTGGAAACCATAGGTTACTATTTATCTTTATGATTTAAGGACATAAAATTGCTGAGAACATGCTAACATGAAAGAACCCTGATTACGGAGCATCATTTTTTTGGCTATCTCGGGTCTTTGTAATAGTTAACCCCCATCCTCCACTCTTCGCTTAAAACTCATTCGTGTATAAATTAAGTTAGTTCAACTAAGGATCCGTGTACTTCACGTTCGGGCACCACGAAAAAGGACATATTTGATTTCGAATGTAATCATTGGGGGTCATTTTTGTATCTTCGTATTATACCCACGATGAGCTTCCTCGTTTGGCTTCGTATTAGATCATTCAAACCACGCATTGTTTTGACCATTGAAACTAAACTCATTAGCTTCTAAAATCAAAAGGGTAGATTTCTATTAAATGATTTTATATTTTGCAGCTTAGCAACTACAATTCTTTTTGAGGGAGTTCTTTAAAAAAAAAATTTCGGGGGCGCTGTCCCCGAACCCTCGAATCCCACCACTAATTGTGCACCCACAAACTTAAAATCCTGGGTCCGCCACTGGTGGAAAGGAAACATTAATCCCTTTGCAACGTGTGGAGAATGATTGTCTAAAAGAATGCAAGTTTTCTGGATTTTGCATTTAATGAGCTGACATCACTTTATGCTTTATACTAATGCTTCATTTAATCCTCTCTAAATCATCTGAAACTCACTAACAAACGATTAAACATAGTTAGGAATAGTAATGAGTGATGATATGGAGTATTAGAATCAAACACAAAGGTTTCACAAATTCGTCCAGTTTGAAATTCAAAACCAGCGACACAAACTCGAGTTTGTTCATAAAAAACTGGAGTTTTCATTTTTCATTAAAATCCTAAACTCGAGTTTCCAAAACTTAACTCGAGTTTTCTCCTTCCAGAGAAGAATGTCGCGATTTGGTCTTTGAAGCGAGTTTTGAGAAGAGTTCAAAACTCGAGTCATTAAGTGAAAAACTCGAGTTTTGGACCTTTGATGAGAAAACATGTTTAAGTCCAAAATCTCAAAGCGGAGTTTCCATTCCAAAACTGGAGTTTTCAAAATGTTCAATTTTAACAGAGCTCTCTGCTTGGCCTAAACTCAAGCTTCCAAACTGAAACTCGAGTTTCCATAAATTTTGAAAAATGGAAACTTCTCTGCTTACTCAAAACTGGAGTTTTCAAAACTTTAGAAACTTTGAGTTCTTCTCTGTATGACCTAAACTCGAGTTTCCAAATCCTAACTCGAGTTTTCCTCATTTGAGAGAAAAACTTAGAAAAACATTGTCAAATGAAAACTGGAGTTTTCACAAGTTTAGAATTGAGCATTGTTCTCTGTATGCTGTAAACTCGAGTTTCCAAAACCAAACTCGAGTTTCCAAATGGAAATTGGAGTTTTGCTAATCTTGAAAAAATTGGTAGCTCTCTGTCTTGTCAAAACTCGAGTTCATTAAAACCAAACTCGAGTTTGCTTTGCCTTTGAAAAACTTAGATGCTCTCTGTATGGTCAAAACTCGAGTTTCAATACCCAAACTCGAATTTGCCTAACTTTGCAAAAACTTGAGTTATTCTCTGTCAAGTCCAAACTCGAGTTTCCAAACCAAAACTCGAGTTTGCCTTTGACAGTAAGTTTTTCAACTTAACAAAGACAAACTTCAATCTGAGTTTACAATTGTCCTTTATCATCAAAACCAATAGAGAACTAACACTAATATGCCCATGCATCTTTATGAAAAGATTTGGAAGTGAGTTTGCTATAATTGTTGTTTATGTTGATGATATCAACATCATTGGAACTCTTGAAAAGCTTCAAAAGACAATTAATTGCTTAAAGAAAGACTTTGAAATGAAGGACTTGGAAAGAACAAAATTTTGTCTTGGATTATTGATTGAGTGCCTGAAAAATGGGATTTTTGTATGTCAAGAAGCTTACATAATGAAGGTCCTTGAGCATTTTTACGTAAAAAAAGTCATATCCATTATTGTACCCCAATGGTTGTAAGGTTTTTGCAGGCGGATAAAAACTCATTTAGATCTCGAGTAATGAGCGAAGAAGGTAATGAAGAACTACTTGGTCTAAAAGTACTATACATTAGTGCTATTGGAGCACTAATGTATCTTGCTATATATGGTTTGTTGTTAACTTATTAGCAAGATATAGTTCTTCACTAACATGAAGGAATTAGAATTGAGTAAAACACATTCTTCGTTGCCTCAAATGCACTATGGACATGGGGTTATTCTATTCAAATGTATCTAAGAATGAACTAATTGGTTATGCGAGATGCTAGATTTTTGTCGATCCACATGACGAGAGAATCACAAATAGGTTATCTGTTTACATATGGATGTGCAACTATTTCATGGCGATCTATGAAACAAACTATATCAATCACATAATCTAACCGTGCAAAAATTCTAGCAATACATAAAGCAAGCTCAAAATGTGTATGATTGATGTTAGTAATACATCACATACGAATCACTTATGATTTATCTTTGGGCAAAATAGTTCCAATAATCCTATATAAGGATAATGCTGCATGTCTTGCACATCTAATAGAAGGATATATCAAGGGTGATAGAATGAAATATATCTCACCAAAAGTCTTCTTCATTCGTGTCCTTCAAAAGGATGGTGAAATAGATATCCAGCAAATCCGTTCAAATGAAAATCTAGCATGTTTTTTTACCAAGTCACTTCCAGGAAATTTTTTGAAAAGCATGTCCATGACACCAGTCTTTGCAGATTCAAAGATCTCAACTAATATTGTCAAGAGGGGGAGTCGGTACATGCTATACTCTTTTCCTTTATCTCGGTTTTGTCCCATGGGTTTTTCTAGAAAGGTTAATGAGACAAACATTGGACAGTGTATCAATGAATGTTATACTCTTTTTCTTTACTTAGGTTTTTGTCCCATTAGATTTTTCCTAGTTCAATTTTCTTAATGAGACACATTCATAGTAAACATCTAAGGGGGAATGTTATGAATATATTAATTATATGGATGTTCACTGACTATTAACCTCTCACATCCCAGTCTCCATTCATGAATAATAGTTGAGAAACTAAAAGACTATTTAATGCACATTCAGATATATGAATAATATGAAAGGTTATATAGTGTACATTCATCTTTATTAATTGTCTGTAATAATTGTATCATTCATTGTATCTTAGTAGTAATCCTTGGTGATGACTCTTAGAGGCCTATAAATAAAGGCCTTGTATAAAGCATTATAATGAGAAGAAACACACAAGAAGCTGAATGATAATTGCTCCCCCTTACTCTCTCGAATTTCATCTTCTCTTATCTCTTATACTATCTTATCAAAGTTTTTTTCCCCCTTCATAACATAACATTATATTCTAATTGAATTGTAAATCAATACTCGTTGAATTTTGTCAAATAATGAACACACAAAAAATTATATACTCCCTTCGGTTCTAATTATAAAACAACATTTGAGAGTTTGTTTTGGTCCTAATTATAGGACAACATTCTAATTTTTATCAATCTCTTCCTAAAATACCCCTATTGATATGAACAGGGGATTATGTGAAATCAACAAGGTAATTGAAGTGCCAAATTTATATAAGGGCATTTTAAGAAAATGAGTAAAATTAACTAATTTAACCCCTATCTTTAATCTCTCCAAAATCGGTTAAATATGTCCAATAATTAAGACGGAGGGAGTATATACTTCAGGCAAGGCCAATAGGCAGGGTAGGGCTAGGCATTTTTTTACCATGCTGGGGTGGGCATTGCCATCATTCAGGCCTTATGAACGCCCTAAATTATCAAGTACTAAATATAAGTTTTCTCTTTAAAAAAAAAAAAATAGAGAAACGACGTTATTAGCTTTTAATTAAATTTGTTTACTCTTTGATCGATATCACTTCTACGGTGATGTAGTAGCTAGGAGATCCTTTTCCTAATTCATGATTTTTGTTGCTTCCTTTTCATCTAAGTGTTTTTGTCTAGCTTTTACTTTTTTTAGTTGGGGCTATCACTGTAGCTAACCAATAAACTTCTCTTATTTAGTTAATATCATCTTGTCTAGTTTTTAAAAAATAAATATCATAGACTTACTTGTATATATACTAAGTATCATATTATTTTTATTAATGAATATTAGATATTACTTATCTAACTTCCTTAATCTCTCCAAAGAAAGTCAATTAGGTCTTATAATTAGGACCGGAGGTAGTATTAGGTTTGGTTAAATCATATATCAGTTTATAAATCAGACAAGTTAGTTGGAGAAAAAACGATAAATGTAAATACTTTAAAGTAATTTAATTAACTTACTTAATTTTCTCAAAAAGTCAATTGAGTATTATATTTAGAATAGAAAGTAGTGTGTGTATACATATCATTTTTTCGTTGGAGCACTAGCGACTCAGGCCATTAGTGGCAAGCGCCCATCGGAGCGGCTTCGACAGGTTAGCCATCAAACTGGCTAGTCGGAAAGAACTCCAGCCACTAGAAATTAGTTTGTGTTGTTAATATTTGCATTCCAATTGTTTATGAAGAGTTGCACACTTACAAATGAGATTTGTTCAATTCATGTTGTTCATGTGTTTATTCCACTTGTTTATGAGGAATTTGACATCATGACTTACAAGTCACTGATATATACTTGGATGGTTACTACTTACTCTCATCCTTAATATAAGATATATTTACTTAATTTATTATATTAAACAAGTTAGTTAAGTTAGTTAATATGACATATTTTTTAGAATAGTCTAATCCCTTCCCCTTAAATATTGTGAAGACGTGAGAGAACATCAATAAAAATAAATTAAAAAATGATTGAAAAATATTAAAAATAAGAGTTATATTTAGCATTGAGATCAATTCTCCAACTATAATATACTTTTGTTTTTGGTGAACATATGCTTACTAATACTTTTATACATAAGGGAATGAAATCAAATATACTCCATAAAGTTCATACTAATTACTATACCCGCCTCTCTCATTTATCGTCTTGCCAAAAAAAAAAAAAAAACACACACACACATACATACATGGGTTTATCGTTTGTCGTATCGGCAGCGTAAGGTTATGTCAAGTCACTACAAAACTATGTCGTTTTGGGAGTTCATTAATTCCCCTAACCCCAAAACGACGTCGTTTTGGGAGTTAGGGGAATTAATGAAGGGTATTTTGGTATTTTTGTTTTTGTATTTATTGCATGAATTTTACCAAAGCACCTTTCATTAATTCTCCTAACTCCCAAAACGGCGTCGTTTTGGGGTTAGAAGGAATAATGAACGACTAAAACGGTGTAGCTATGTCAGTGACTGTGATAACCTTACGTGACGATGATATATATATATATATATATATATATATATATATATATATATATATATATATATATATGAAGAAATATATTTATTGAAGAAATTATTAACTGACAAGTCAACAAACATCCAAAATAACATAGAAAATATAGGTTGACTTGTTAAAGTCTTGATTTTTTTTCAGAATGTTAAGATCATGATCTTATCTGATATAGCGAGAAGTTTATTAAGTGAAAAAAAGTCACAGTCCTCAGGATTTTGTAACTTAATAATTTTTGTTATATATATATATATATATATATATTATAATTGAAATTCTTAATTTTAATTATGAGCCCAAGTGACTAACATGATTTGTTTTAGTGTGTATTTATTTTTGAGCACTCAAGCTCATGGAGATTGCAATCAAGTAGTCCCTTACCATAACGTGCATTTTCCATTTACAAAAAACTTGATCTTAAAAAAAAAAATCATACTAAGTTTTAACTAAAAAAGTTTATATTAAAAAAATTTCATAAGTTATTAATAATAACTGGAAGACTCACCATTAATAAATAAAAATGCTATTAATGGTAAGTCATGTGATTTTTTTAACTTTTTTTTTTTAAAAAAATCTGATCTTATCTTAAATCTTGTGGGCCTTCTCTTCCCCATTAAGCAAGCAAGGACCCGAAAACCATACTTCTTCCCCGAGTTACCTTGCCACCCTCGCTGTTATCTCTTTACGGTTGATCGGAGAAAATATGGGAGGAGGAGGAGGGATGAGGACCGTCATGAAGGTCGCTGGTCTCGGCGTCGCCAACGGAAGTCTCCGGGGCGTGCCGAAGCCGCCCACAGCGGGGCAATCGTCTATGAGGGCGCCGCGTCCTGCGCCCGCTGCCGTGTCATCACAGGGAGTGAAAGCTGCGACAGCTGAAGTGGCGTCGCCGGTACACACGGTGGCGTCCTGGGATGAGGATGATTGGGAGTTCGCTGACGCGAGTGAACTGATTATGAAGGCCGGGGAGCCGATGCCTAGGGTTGTGTTCGACGCTGCTCCCAGCTTTCAGGAGGCCAAGGCTGCGACCACAGAATTGAAAGAAGCTATTGATCAGTATGTAAATTTCTCTATAGCTATCGTTGAGATTTTTTCTTTTCCCGTTTTGGTCCGGATACTAGAATTTAATTTGAAATAAAATAAATCTGACAACTTTAACCATCTGTGATTCACAATTTTGTCCTCTCATTCTAGTTTGATAGGACATGCCTTACCCAAACTTTTCTTTTTTTAAGTTTAGGCGTTTTGAGAAATGGGGAGCATTGTAATCTCGTATTTAATAGTTTGATGTAAAAGAACAGGACCAAGTAAGCTTATCACAATTTTATCATTTTTAAGCATTCTAGCTAGATTACCAAGGGGCAAGGATTAGGTCTCTTATGTTGAGACTAAAAATGTTGGCATGTTGCTGTACTGTGGATTCCGAGTCCCAATTAAGTAGAATGGGATGCTCAATGTGGGTTCTTAACTATGTTCGTTCTCCCACCCCAGCAACTAGTTTTTGGGATAGGATTCCCCATCCTACTTAGTTACCCATCATATTCTTTTGTTTCCTTCCTTTTCTTAATGCTTGGAATTAGAGGAACATGAAGTCATCTGCTCTTGGGTAGTTTTTAAAGTAAAATCTGTTTTGAAGGTGATATATCATTAATTTTTTGCCGGAAGCTTCAAAGTTTATCCATATATGAAGAATGTCCAATAGGAAGAATGATTTCCGGCTTAGTTCCCTTATCAGATCTTCTCCTTAAGTTTATTCTTATCTTCGGAGAAAAAATTCATCTTTAGTTTGGTTAACCAAATGGCTGCTTTTGATTGGATTGATTATTACTCTTCAGAGAGTCAATGAAGTCTGAGTGGTGTGTATTGGCAATAAATAATTAATTAAGTATAGTTGTTTTCCCCCTTTAAACACTCATTCTATGACACTGTTATGACAAAGATTCATATCAGCCAAAACTAGCACTCTCTTTTAGTTTAAGAAGCGGAGTGTTTCAAAAATTAAGCTGGGAAGTAGATTCTTCAAATTTATGATCATCTTATTGTAATTCTGCAGTCACTGTTTCTTAATTGTCTCATCATTCTGTCTCTATAATGTGTGATGAAATCTTAATAATTTAAGTTTCTCTTTCTCTTTTTATATAAACATATCCATATGCTGTTGTCACCTGTGGTTATCTCTCCCTCCCTCCCTCCTGTGTTTGGATGTGTATTGTTGGTTGCACTTAAGAGGATTTTCATTTAAATTATTTGAGTGTTGTGAAAATTCTCTATTTTAAGATCATCCCTTTTTTTGGGAATGTTTTAGGATATACCTGTCCAATTCTGGCGACAAACATGAGGTTTCTACTGAGGGTAGTAGAGTCTCTGTTCAGTCGTCCAATTCAGAGCTGCAGACTAAATCTTGTGAATCTGAACTTGTGCCAAAGCACGCACTTCAAGCTTTTCAATTTCTGAGCGCTAGTTCTGAGGCACAGGTAAAGTAATAATATAGCGAATTGCTTCATCTCAACATGAGAATCAACGCATAACCTGAAATTATCAGCAATCCAATTCCGTGCTATCTATCTAAAAGAAAAGATGTTGCTGATTTTGTGCTTGTGGACCTGTGATTGACTTGAATCTATTTCACTGCCTCTGTCTTTATCCAGACTGTTGTGGCTTCTATCGTTTCTGATCCCCATGTGTGGGATGCAATATTGCAAAACTCTATGCTGAATGATTTCCTTCAATCACAGGAGAAAGGTAGCCATCATTAATTGTTGGACTATTGTCCAATTTTGTCATGCAAGTTTTCACTTAGGAGCTGAGTATGCGGAAGTTTTTAAGATCAATATCGCTTGGAAGTGTTAAAAGGGAGTAAAGTTGCCTTGACTGTTAAAATTCTGACATTGACAGTTAAGATTTTTAATGGCCAGGGGCAATATTGCTCCTTTTTTAATACTTCTAAGGTGATATTGATGCTAAAAAAACTTCCGCATACCCACACTTTACGTGAAGACTTCTGAAACAAAATTGAACCTTAACCCTTAATTGTTTTCATTACTCTAATGATCCTATATAATTAACTCTGATGTCGAATTCTTCTGCAGTTGCCAGCTTTGAACCAAATGAGTCTGACATAAAGCTGGAAGAGTTGACTGATTCTGATGATGAAATTAGCAGCCCAAGAAATGGTTTCCTTCACGGTTTCAATAACTTAATGCAGAATATGAAGCGCACAGTTGCTGAAATGCTGGGCAGTGTCTCAAGTTACCTTCACAATTTATTTGGGTTCTTATCACCTGAGAAGATGGGTTCTGATGGTGCCGAAAAGCCAAACACATTCTTTACAGATCCTACTGCTATGAGAGCAACTTTCATGGGATTGGCTGTGGTGGTTGCTATGGTGGTTCTGTTTAAGCGAGCTTGAACCTCTTTTTCGTCAGCATCGCAAATTTGTCGAGCTTTCGTAGCTGGAGATGTACTTGATCATGTTTTACCTTTTGAACCAAATGCCTTTCTGAGCATTTAGTTTGTGTGTGTATATAAGATGCATATGAAGTGGATTGTACTTGTTTAAAGATGGGATTTGATATGCGAAACTTCCAAAGATTATTGTTACTCTTGGTGCCTAAGAGTGAAGATATTTGTAGAACGTTGGCTTTACTTCTCTAAATATTTCGTCAGGATTCTATTCCTCCTTCAAGTTAAATGACAAAACCAATCCTTTGGAGTGAAGTTTTATTTTATTCCATTTTTTAAAACCAGAATTTCTCCCACACTTCGTTAGGTTTTACATGTTTTATACTTGTTACTATTTTTAATCAAGATTTAATTCTTTATAAAATAGAATCTGATTGTTCAACATTATTTAAATTGATCTTTTTCCATTCGTCACATGACATTTCATCTTTTCAAAAAAAAAAAAAAAAGAAAAAAACGTGAAATTCAATATTTGGGTAATACAAAAAGAGATTTTTTTAAGTGCTTTTCTCTAAGCCGTGATAAAAATTTTCTCAGATATTTTTCTTGAACATTATAAAATCATTTTTAAAATGTGAAAACAGTATTAGAAGAAAATTCTAATTTTGGAATCATCAATATAACGATATAAAATTATAAACAATTACCATACTTAAGGTATGAGAAAGTTCTAGTAGCAAAGTGTCAATGTCCCTTGAAGAGATTCTCCAGTGAGAATGTGCCAAATCAATGAATCTGATTCTACGTGTCAGCTTACGTGGTTGGTTTTGTTTCAAGAATATGTTACTTTCTCGTTTTGTCTCCCCATTTTCCCAATAATTCGGCTTGGAAATGTTAAAATAAATTAAATAATACTCTTTCAGGTTATATGGCGTGATAAATAAATTGTATTATTTTTTTCTAAATTAAATTAAGTCCTTCTCACTCAACTAGTTAAATGATTACATTCTATTCACTTTTGGATTTAATGGTTACATATTTTATCATATCAGTATCACACAAAATACAAAGTAAAAATGTAGATCTTATTTTCATTAAATTAAGTATAATAAAATAATTATTCATTTTCATCGAGGTAGTTTTGATATATAAAAAATCAAAAACAAAGAATCTTTTTATAGGGAGATGAAAGTTTTGATAGGAGGTTAATTCTTAGAGTTCATCTTGTTTAAGTGCCATATAAGTTACAAATTGAAGTTCTGTAACTCAACCACCAAACACAAAGTATTGGCACAGAACAGTCAATCTGCTACGACTAAATGAGTAGAGTATTTTTCAGAAGAGTAAGTCTCAATTTGTCTGTTACTTCCATCCTCCCCTCCATTCTCCTTGTATCCCCTTCCTTCCCCTCCCCTCTAAACTCCCAAACAAAGCTTTAAAGAATGAAAGTTATGCAAAAATTAAAGTATCAGTTCAAGACATGATTCTATATATATATATATAAGTATCTATCATTGCAGTATCTATCTTACAGTTTGAACAAAATCAGATATACCAATTAAGTCACATTTATTGTTTTTTGTTTTTGTTTGTGGCGTAGAAGAAAAACAATACACCTTCCTATGTAAGCTTCACGGCAATCTGATCAGAGGAGATGAAATTAAATTTCTTCTGATATATGTAAAGTAATGTAATTGAAGAAGATAATTAGGGAGAAAATAGGAATGAAGATGATGTATTGATAATGGAGCAATATGCTCTACAAAGTATAGTTGTGATTCAGAGCAATGATGAGGTAGGGATCCCTTTATGTAGATTAGGCCCCCTAACTAACCCTCTAACTAACTCTATAACTAATCACTAACTAATCAATTGAACTACAACAACTAAGCCCTTAATATAATGGGCCTTAATCAACTCACTTAATCCCTTATATTCTAACAATATATTTTGCTTGTTTTTTGGGGTTTATGAAGATGGTTGATAGTAATAGACTAAGAACATAATAAAAAAAGAAAATGGCTGGAATTTGCTGCATAAACTATAAGAAAACCAAAATTATAGGATCCCCTGTACATACGTAATTTGGAGAACCCCTTTGTTTTATAATAGAAGCATACAAAAACAGGACATTAAGTCATAAAAATCAAATTAATGGTTTATCTAAGTCAGACGGAACAATTATTTTATGTATTAATTAATCAACATCGTCAAAACTTGTTTGCCGGGTCAAATATGTTCCCTATGATACATGACCAGAATCTTGTTCTAGCGTTTCATCCATAATACATAAATTTTGTTCATTTTTGTTTTATCAAAAGCTAAAATTTATAAAACTAAATAACGGTCATCATAAACATCTTTCCCAAGATCTACGATAATGTTCAAAAATGAAGAATGGGAATCTTATTGACGTTAAAATATCAGTCATGAAAAACGTAACCACCATCTCTATATAAAGCATTCACTCACTGCCCTTTTGCATACCAAACTCAAGAGCTTATTCTCTTACCATATATACTTCATACTAAACACATTCAAGTATGGCTTCCAACGGTCAAAACCGCTATGTTCTAACATTGTTTCTCATTCTCACAATCTGGAGTTGTGGGGCTTTGTCCCGGAAGCTTCAAGAATCATCTTTATCAGAAAGACATGAGCAATGGATGACCAAGTATGGTAAAGTGTACAAGGATGTTGCAGAGAAGCAAAAACGCTTTGAGATATTCAAAAACAATGTTCAGTTCATTGAGTCCTTTAATTCTGATGGCACCAAACCCTACATGCTCAGCGTCAACCAGTTTGCTGATCAAACCAATGAAGAGTTCAAGGCCATTCGTAACGGTTTGAAGAGGTCCCATGAATCATTACCTAGGACAGAGACATCGTTGTTTAGGTATGAGAATGTCACTGCTCTTCCTGCTTCTGTGGATTGGAGGAAGAAAGGAGCTGTTACTCCCATCAAGAATCAAGGCGAATGTGGTAAGGTTAAACAACACAACAACACATATAATAATATGATTTATCCTCGTTTTTGTATTCTCTTTTCGATTAAACAACACAACAACACATATGGGAAATGTTGAGTAACTATTGTTTATGCCAACCCTTGTTTACATGAAACCAGGAAGTTGCTGGGCATTTTCAACTGTTGCAGCAACAGAAGGAATCCACCAGCTAACTACAGGAAAGCTTGTGTCACTATCAGAGCAAGAGCTAGTTGATTGCGACACAAAAGGTGTGAACCAAGGATGTGAGGGTGGTTACATGGAAGATGGATTTGAATTCATCATAAAAAATGGAGGAATTACCACTGAGGCAAACTACCCCTACACAGCAACTGATGGCAAATGTAACACCAACAAGGAAGCATCCCATGTTGTTCAGATTAAGGGTTATGAGAAAGTTCCGGTTAACAGTGAGCTAGCACTACAGAAAGCCGTGGCCAACCAGCCTGTATCTGTATCCATTGATGCCGGAGATGGTTCTTTCCAATTTTACTCCAGCGGTGTTTTCACCGGAGAATGTGGTACTCAGCTTGATCATGGTGTAACCGCCGTCGGTTATGGTGCAACTGATGATGGTACTGATTATTGGATTGTGAAGAACTCATGGGGAACTGAATGGGGTGAAGAAGGATATGTGAGGATGGAGAGGAACATAAAATCCAAGGAAGGTTTATGTGGAATTGCCATGGATTCTTCTTATCCAACCGCTTAGCTTAAAAATTTCACTATATTAATGTAAAACCATGTCATGAATTTGCTTTTCCTAATGTGTGTGTGTATGTGTTGATGTGTAATGATTGCAATATGATATATGGAAGCAAAATGGTTCCTAAAGTTATAAAACTGTAGAAGTTTCCTCAAGCAAGTAAATTTCAAAACATCAAATCTCATTGAAAATTTTAGGAATTTCCTTGTATATGTGCAATTGACATGTAAGAGGTTAAGCCTCAAATTTGTAAACAACATGGGTTCTAATCAAAGTAAACAAGGGTTAATGGCGTTTTCTTTTACCCACTTCCCCTCTAGCTTGCTTCCTTGTCTCCGGCGTCTCTTTCATTGATGGTGAGGCGCTGGAGACGAGGAAGCAAGCTGGAGGGGAAGTGGGTGAAAGAAAACACCGTTAAAGTAGTGTTTATTAAAGTGGTGCAAAATTACTCTATTTTTAATACTTGAGTGGCAACATTGTCCCCTTAAATACATTACGGTTCTTATTGCACCTCAAAATATACTTAGGGGTGCTTAGCTGCTCATGATTTTCATTGATTTTCTTTGTTTATCTAGTTTTGTCTTGTGCTTTTTTGTTTTGCACGACCTTGTCTGTTGGAATTTAGGATAAAATCCCATGACTTATGAATAAGAAGAATGATGGAAAAGAAGAGAAAAAAGAGGAAGAAGGAATGTGTATTTGAATAGAAGTCTCACATTGCTTAGTTGGAGGGTATATAAGTCTCAATTTTGCTCCTCCTAAATGGGCCCTTGGGCCAACCCATTTTTGTGGAGGGGTGAGGACTTAGGTAACCCTTAGTCCACCACACATACACACACGCACCGCCGTCCGGCTTGGTCGGTCGTACCACCTAGTCCGGTTCGTGCGTGTGTGAAATAAAAAATAATTTTTTGAATTTCCACACACGTGTGTCGCCACCGCCGTCGTCTGTCCAGCCGGTTTGGTCGGTTGGTTGCGTGCGCCACCCGGTCCGGTTCGCGCATATGTGAAATAAAAAATAATTTTTTATTAAATAATTTTTTGAATTTCCAATTTGACCCCGAACTTTTAACAATTCCTTTTTTGCCCTTCCGAGAATTTCCAACCAATGGCAATGGCTGCGAGTTGCGATCCGTTCGCTCCGTTCTGGTGTGTCTGTTTGTATGACGCTCCAGTTCGCCAGCAAAGGACGCGGTCGGTTCTCTTCGTTCCGTTCTGGTGTGTCTGTTCACACAACGCACCAGTTCGCTGCAACAGACGAGTCTATCTGTTCAAGTTTTCCATCGTCTATAAATAGGCCGCCCTAGTCACAGAATTAGAGATCCAATTTTTCTCACAAACTCCTCTCTGCATATTGCATTCTGTAAACATACTCTTTGCGTTCTAAAAGCATACTCATTGTGTTCGCCTGAGCTTCAAATTGAGAGAGTCATCTTTCTAAAGACAAAAAATCCGCTCTATCTTGGGAGACAATTGCTCAATAACCTTGAGCATTCGTACATTGAGGGAGCATAATTGTCTTAAGAAAACAACGTATGTTTGGCCCAGATTTCTTCAAAGTTCATTACCATATTTGATAGTCTTGTGAGTTCGTTTATTCTTTTCCCATGTTATACAGATCTGTTGTATGCTCGCTGTATGTACTCTCTCAATAATACAGATTCTTGCTATGGTATTCTTGTAATATTTGTTTACTGTGTATTCAATTTCTACCTGTTTAGTACATTTTCAACAACAATCTTAAGACAATTTTTGTGATTGAAATCAGCTTAGATTAATACTTGATCTAGGAAAGTAATTTAAAGGCTAAGCCTTGGTCTTGCTGATTTCTGTTTTCATATATTGGTAGAAATATTGATTTGAATCTGTGGATATATATATCTGTAGATTTGTTTCTGATGTGGATATATTAAAGTTTTGCTTTTATTAGTCGGCTTATACCTCTGTAGATATAGAGATTACTTGAAAATTGAAACACTCTTGATCGATGGGACTAGAAGTCATGTGTGATTATATAAAAGATCTCAAAATTCGATGTGTATCTATTTTAGTTGATGGTTTAGATATTTGGATATCACATCAGTGAGATATATTTTCTTTCTAGAATGATAAAATAATATATTTTATGGATAAAGCTGGGCCACCATTAAACTAATTTAAAAGGCCAAGAAATTGGCTTCATGGATAATGATCTTGAAACAAAGTAGAGATTGATAACGGTACATGCGAAACCATTGTCGCTCCGTCGGATCAGTGTGATTAGGCTAGAGGTTAGGGATTGACACAAACGACACGTCATTTTTGTCAAGCACTAAAAGGACAAGTCATTTTGATTTAAACGGTGTGTTCACTTGGGGAGAAAATAAAAAAGAAACGTCACTTCTTGTGAAGCGGTGGATTGAGAACACATCATTATATTAAGCGACAGTTCTTTTAGATGGAACAATGTGTTTCATTATTTAACATTTTTTTAAAATGTTGAGAAAGTGCGGTTATAGCTTTAAATCTTTGATGTGCCGCATTTCTAGTAAGGATGTGATCAGAGAAATCAATATGTTATTATCAAATATATCCCACTAAACCTCCTAGCCATTCAGTTATTGGTCCATTTGTAACACATACGTGGCAATTTCCTCATCATTCTATGGGTCATACTTGGACAACGTCTTATGTGTCTGCGAGTTAAGCTTTTCATACTTAGTTACCATTCACACACAATTTCAAACGGTTGTATTTTTCCATTGGCGTTCTTATACCGTTTTCCAACATAATATTTATTGGATCTGATCTGGAATTCTCCCGTCATTATACATGTGGCTGCATTTTCAATATACTCTATTGTTCGCATAGCAATTCAACCAGGCTTTGAAAGTCATTGGGTATTACAAGCGACCTACAATTGTCATATTTAATTAGCGTATATTTCCGATGATTCATAGCAATTCAACCGAGGCTTTGAACCATCGCATTTATAGTCGGAATATTTTCAACAAGCTGTATTTCCCATGCATTAGCATCAATATCTCTGTTCAAGCATTGGCTGAATTAATCGGCAACGCCTTAAATCTTCGCATGATAAATGTTTTGCATCATTTACGAAGGAGCTGCCCAGCTTTTAAAAATCTTTGGCAAACTATGGCTATTTAATACGAGCGGTTCACATTTTAACCCTCAGTTGTAAAACTCGAACCCTATAATCTTATCCCCGTGGTTACTGACTTACTGCGTACCTTTCATATCATCATTGGCTGTTTTCAAATCATTTTGTTACTGCTTTATGTCTGATTCTTTGTTGCTTTTGTCCGGGAAACATGGTGTTAGCCGTCGCGCTCGTCGTCGAGATACGATTATAGGACGTTTTGCATGTGGTGTTTTGGTCCCTAGCTTCACGTTTGTTTTGTGGCGTTTCACTTGTAGAGTTCGGTCTAACATCAACAACGTTAACCCTGATGCGAAGATTGTCATGGAACCGTTCTCTCATTGGAGTTGCTTTCGGATGTTGTTCAAGCTCCTCGTGTACTTTTCCACCACTTATTACATTGGTGCTACTACTTACAATGACCCTTGTCTCATTGGTATGTATTTTCTTAGGTCACCTCTTCAACCCGGATGTAGACCATGTAGTACACAGGACATGCATGAGACCTTCGTATACATTATTCATTTAATTGAAATTACATGGTTAATTTTCTTATGAAAGCAAATGATGAACCAAGTATAATTGTACACACAATTAATACTCGAAAGTTATAATCATGTTTGCTCAGGAGTGTGATGTGGTTACTAACCATTTGGGTAAATCTGCTGCATAGGTCGTCAAGGAGTCCACAACATAATTTTACTTGAAATGGTTAAGTGTGTTTGTACTTTTCGATCATAAGTTTAAAATTATTCCTCCACTCAGTATTCGTTATTCTAACACTACATCACTTTTTTCCTCAAGATCCACAACATAATAGCTTGAGGTATTCAATCATCCCAGTTATATGTTATAATCCAATGATTATTTTACTAAGGAGTTCATTTCTTTTCCGATGCAAGGAGTCATCTGTCTCGAGACAAACTATGAACACGGTGAGCCATGCTACCGCAACAAACGACCATGATCCCATGGAGATGCAACTTATCACTCCACCGAAGCCGCACAAAGAGGAAAGTTATCACTGGTGTCATCCCTGCTGATTGTGATGTTTTTGGTCTCTCAGAATCGTCAACTCCAAGGTTTAGCTCCACCAAGCTTCTGAATAACATTAAGAAGGAGAAGTAAAGTCATTTTTTAAAGAATATACTTCGAACTTGGATTCCGTTTTTTTAACTCTCATTAAGCTTATTGTAACAACCCAATTTCCAAAAGCAAGATAAATTTTTTTTAAAACATCCTTTCAAAATGATCGAGTAGAGCATCGGAGCGATTGAGTAACCGATATGTACATATAAAATGCCGTAAGTCCATTTGGATACAACAAGGTACAAAAACCGTGTGGTTCAAAGGTATAATACAACATGAAAGAAATCTTCAATTGGATCTTCTACGTGGCTGCTTGCTTCTCTTCTCGCTCTCCGGTCCTCCGGACCACGAGCTATAGCCGAGATCCAATTTAGCGCATTGGATCTCGGTAACGGTTAACCTCATGCTTATAAACAGTATATGTCCAACAGTATTGCAAATTTTACAACATTGATCAAGCCGGTACATGATCATTAAATAACAACATAAAAGCGTAATAGTGATCTAAGTACGATACCTTAATCACAGTGTGTCTAAGTACGGTTCCATAGACATGGTGCGTCTAAGTTCGGTTCCATAGACATGGTGCATCTAAGTACGGTTCCATAGATACGGTGCATCTAAGTCTTGAATAGCATGACCGTAAGTGTCTATCATGGGGCCTCACCGACTTTACGGCGACTATTTGGCTTACCCACATAGACTAGCATTGCCTTCGGCATCAAACTATTTACACAACATGTCAACACATATATACATTCAATAATCATCAGCGTTAGTGTTACAGTACGCGAACGTACCTCCGTTGACAAATGTTGGCAATTCTGGCGGAAACGGCACGTTTTACGAAAAACAGCGAAATGTCCAACAAACAAGGCACGTCGGACAACAGACGGCGGCGGATCGAGTTTCGATGTCCTATAGGAGTAATATCACTTTCATTAGTGATTTGGCATTACAACCGGCATTTTAGGTAAAATTACCATTTTGCCCCTATACCCCTAATCCATGAATTTCGCGGCGCTTCGTTACTCTTACAAATTTTCTTCCCGAAATTTCACCAGAACTTCGACGCAATTATGATTTTCGAAATTCTAGACTAAAATAGCCCTATCATATGATATCTAATCATACTTTGAAAAATAAAGGCTACTCTAGCATTACTACTCTAACTATTGAAAGAACTACGAACACTAAAAGCTCGGTACCGAAAAACTTACCCAGAGCTTCGCTGCGAATTTCCTCGGACTCCTCCCCGCAGCTTCTCTCTAACTTCTCTCTAGGATCCCAACTTTGGTGTGAAAATGAAGAGGAAGGGGGGTATTTATAGAAAGGAGGTAGGATTTCGTAAGTCGGATCAACTTTGTGAGAATCGATCCGAACCGTCCAATCCTAACTTTTCCAACAAGTTTTTTTCCTTTTCTTTCTCTCTTGGACGTCCTGCACAAGCTCCAAAGTCCAAGGGATTGGCCAATGGAGGAGGCCAAGTGTCTCCTTCCCGAAGCCTTCCGGTTGAATTTCTCCGATTGGTACCGATTCGCGTGATTTCAGGGAAATCTCAAAATTCTGGATTTACAACTTTGAAGACCTTCTCTTCCTCATCAATAATATCTATTTAAACTTGAATTTTGACTTTAGACAGGGTTCCAACCGTCCACCAAGTTTCTCGAAAACGTGTCCGAACGCGTCCTAAGCCGAACGCATTTCCGAAATCACCAACTTCTTCGAAAATTCACCGATTCCAAATATGTCAAAATAAATTCAAACTCATGCCTAGATGTTGAGTTAGAATTTATTTTCTTATATCCAAAAATATCCCTATATGCATTTTTCCTATTTTTGTTTTATTAGGAAATGCACAAACGACTTCCAAATTTTCTCCTGAAGAGTATAACGGAAGACAAAAATTCCACGATCATTATTTTACCTTGACTTTGGAATTCCTATTCCTGGTTCTCTAGATAGGATCCGTTTCCTAAATATAAGATTACTATTCACTAACTTTAATTATATATTAAAATATTCCAAACATGTGCTAAATGTAAACAAATATCATGATATTATGATTTCACTCTTATCTTCATTCTTCTTGCAATTTTCGGTCAAAAATCTGATCCTATTTAATTTATATTTTCGTTTTTATTTTAATTAATAATTAATTAATATTATATAAAATAATTATTTAATAATTATTTTATATAATTTTTACAAAATTTTCCTATTGGTCAATACTTTGATTTAGGCTTAAAAATACCTAAACTCATCCATTTTTCTCAAAAATTTCCAATTAATTAGTAAATATACTTTTACTAATTTTAAATGATACCACTATTTTTTGAGCTTTACACAATTATCTCTTAATTTCCTTTGCTTATACTTAAGTAATTAGCCCAATATTACTTAATTATTTTATTATCGCTTGTTGATAATTTTCTTAATTACAATGCCTCATTACCTTCATACTCTTGCATTAACCTTAGTATTTCCATGCCTCTTACATTTTTCAATAATTTGTAAGGGTATTTTGGTCTTTT
>JAMWYP010000747.1:0-55684 GCA_025563575.1 Acacia pycnantha | reverse complement strand
GAGATCCAATTTAGCGCATTGGATCTCGGTAGCAGTTAACCTCGTGCTTATAAACGATATATGTCCAACGGGTATTGCAAATTTTACAACATTGATCAAGCCGGTACATGATCATTAAATAACAACATAAGCGTAATAGTGATCTAAGTCGATACCTTAATCACAGTGTGTCTAAGTACGGTTCCATAGACATGGTGCGTCTAAGTTCGGTTCCATAGACATGGTGCATCTAAGTACGGTTCCATAGATACGGTGCATCTAAGTCTTGCATGAATAGCATGACCGAGGTAAGTGTCTATCATGGGGCCAGCCCGGCTTTACGGCGGCCCCATTGGCTTACCCACATAGACTAGCCTTGCCTTCGGCGTCAAACTATTTACACAACATATCAACACATATACATTCAATAATCATCAGCGTTATTTAGTGTTCGATGCGTGAGCGTTGCCTCCGTTGACAAATGTTGGCACTGCAGAACGGAAACGGCACGTTTCGGCAATGAGAATGTCAACGGCACGTCGGACGGCGTATCGATGGCGGATCGAGTTTCGATGTCCTATAGGAGTAATATCACTTTCATTAGTGATTTGGCATTACATGGCATTTTAGGTAAAAATTACCATTTTGCCCCATACCCCTGGTCGGCGAATTTCGCCAGCCGTTACTCTTACAAATTTTCTTTAGAAATTTCTTGAAACTTGACGCAATTATGATTTTCGAAATTCTAGACTAAAATAGCCCTATCATATGATATCTAATCATACTTTGAAAAATAAGGAAGCTACTCTATCGTACTACTCTAGCAATGAAAGAACTACGAACACTAAAAGCTCGGTGCCGAAAAACTTACAGGCTTAGTTGCCAATTTCCCCGGACTCCTCCCCAGGCTTCTCTCTCTAACTTCTCTCTAGGATCTCAACTTTGGTGTGAAAATGAAGAGGAAGGGGTATTTATAGAAAGGGAGGTAGGATTTGTTATCGGATCAACTTTGTGAGAATCGATTCAGGCGAGTCCAATCCTAACTTTTCAACAAGTTTTTCCCTTTTCTTTCTCTCTTGGACGTCCTGCACAAGCTCCAAAGTCCAAGGGATTGGCCAATGGGAGGAGGCCAAGTGTCTCCTCCAGGCCTTCGGTTGAATTTCTCCGATTTGGTACTGTTCGCGTGATTTCTAGAGAAATCTCAAAATTCCTGGATTTACAACTTTGAAGACCTTCTCTTCCTCATCAATAATATCTATTTAAACTTGAATTTTGACTTTAGACAAGGTTTCAACTGGCCCAAACTGATTTTTCGAAAACGTGTCCGACACGCTGGCCCTATTTGAACGCATTTAAATCACCAACTTCTTCAGAAAAATTCATGATTCCAAATATGTCAAAATAAATTCAAACTCATGCCTAGATGTTGAGTTAGAATTTATTTTTCTTATATCCAAAAATATCCCTATATGCATTTTTCCCTATTTTGTTTTATTAGAAATGCACAAACGACTTTGCATTTTCTCCTGAAGAGTATAACTAAGACAAAATTCCACTGATCATTATTTTACCTTGACTTTGGAATTCCTATTCCTGGTTCTCTAGATAGGATCCGTTTCCTAAATATAAGATTACTATTCACTAACTTTAATTATATATTAAAATATTCCAAACATGTGCTAAATGTAAACAAATATCATGATATTATGATTTCACTCTTATCTTCATTCTTCTTGCAATTTTCGGTCAAAAATCTGATCCTATTTAATTTATATTTTCGTTTTTATTTTAATTAATAATTAATTAATATTATATAAAATAATTATTTAATAATTATTTTATATAATTTTTTACAAAATTTTCCTATTGGTCAATACTTTGATTTAGGCTTAAAAATACCTAAACTCATCCATTTTTCTCAAAAATTTCCAATTAATTAGTAAATATACTTTTACTAATTTTAAGCCAATTACCACTATATTTTGAGCTTTACACAATTATCTCTTAATTTCCTTTGCTTATACTTAAGTAATTAGCCCAATATTACTTAATTATTTTATTATCGCTTGTTGATAATTTTCTTAATTACAATGCCTCATTACCTTCATACTCTTGCATTAACCTTAGTATTTCCATGCCTCTTACATTTTTCAATAATTTGTAAGGGTTTTTTGGTCTTTATTACCTTTTGGACATTCTTATACAATTTCTCTAAGTTCGTAATTTATTAAATTACCATAATTAGGGATAATATATTCTCCTAATTCACTTGGTCATTTTTGCCTTTTAGGATTTTTCATAATTTTCCTAAGTTATTCACTCCCTGTGGGGTACTTTGGTCATTTTGGCACTTTGGCCCTTAAATTCCTTAATTCAAATTTCGGGGTATTACATTTATGTTAAGATTATCTGCATTCATGATGTCACTGTAAAAATGTTTAATGTTTCCATCCAGATTTCAACTTTGATGTATTGGCGTTGCATTTTATCAAATTCAAGTGATTCGGTTTGGTTTATTGTTGATGTTATCATTATATCATATTTTACACGTTATTTGAAATGAATTAATTTTCATTGGCCGATAATAGCCAACCGTATTGACAACATAACCAGATCACAAGTTTCCCACCCAAGATATCCACTACTGCGATATGAACATCTCATCAAATAACAAGGTGCGACTCAATAAGATTATCAATAAAATCATGAGTTGCTTTCTCACCCTCAATTTTAACCCAAAGGTATATTAATATGATTTATTTTTAATTGAAGAATTATTAATGGGCTTAAATGGGCTTATTTATGCTAGCAATATTTGGCGGTTTTACTTGACCCGCTATTATCCTATTTTCCCCAACAAATTCACACAAAAACTTGCTAAAACTAAGTTATTATATTACGTAGACTCCCAATAATATGAAGAGAAGTCATGCATTCCTTCATATGCCAATATAACAAGCGCTATTCTAGAAAGACTTCTTAGGCCTGCAAACTAAAAATTCTTAACAAGTAGCATTAGGAGAATGAACCAAATAATCTTTACATGAATGAAATATACATGTATAAAACGTACAAATGTTGGTAGTACAGCAACGAACCAAACTTGTATCACAATTTCTTTTTTGGCAAAATAGACCTTGTGCATTTTACTTGTAGCGAACTGCAAAGTGAGTTATAAAATATGGAACTGATTTTATCATTCCCAATACCGTTTTTGTTTTAAAGATCTAATAGATCCAAATAGATTACATGTGATGGTGGCTTTCTTCCGCTTAATTAGTTTCAATTCTTAATTGTTAACTTATCTGGTGTTATTTATAAGTCCATTTTGACCAAATCACACTTACTAAAGAAATGTAGCTAGATCTATGAGGTGAATTTTCAATTTTACCCTCTTTTATGATTAGGTACATTTCAACTCTTTCTTCTCTCTCTATTTTCGTTAGTACAATTAATATGGGTAAAATTGTCACAATTTTATTTATTTGGTCTAAAGAGACTTATAAATAGGACCAAATTTTTTCGGTCAAAGGGGACTTATAAATAAGACCACGGTGGTATAATAGTACTATCCTTCCACTTTTGCCGATATATAAATACTGGTTACATTAAAGCAATTTGACCCCAAAAAAAAAAAGTTACATTAAAGCATTGTTGGTTAGGGAAGACTTTGCCTCGGGACGTAGTATGGGAACTTTATCTTTGCTACTATGAGCTGTGAAAAAAGGCAATCTTCCATGGGCCCAAATGTTTTTCACCTCACAAGAACCACTCACAACGTGTTTGATGCATACTTATTAATTTGTACATTTTGTTTATAAAATTGGTGATGTGGCGATCCGTGCCATCAGAAATAAGGAGTCTTCACTTTTAACAGCTTATCGATTCATCCCCGGATGACAATTTTTTCTTATAATCAACGGTACAAATTGACAGCATGTATTGAATGGGATTAGCTATTTAAGTGCGATACATACCTCCTTGTCGCATTAGAGATTATTCAGAGTTAGAAAACGCGCAAAGAATCATGAAGGACCGCTCCACCTGACGCAGTTGTTATGAAGGTAAACAAGGTTATTCAAATCCATTTTGTATTATACAGCAAAACAATTTATGTATGCATGTTGATCATTGTTTTTAATTCATAATTTAATTACACTTTAACTATATGATATAGGAAAAGGAGCAGGTCGGAAATTGCAGACGAAAATAGCAAAGCGTATCACTTACTGCGGTTCTTACTTACAAACACCGTCAACCAACGAGACGCTTTATTACATGGAACATGGCATACTATAACTCCACAAGCCGAGGTTGTTGACCCATGTGGATCACAATCACAACGTCATGTTTTGGTCGATATGTCACAAACCTCTCTCACAATACGGCGTTCGCAATGATTATTATACTTCGGTTGCGGATACATCCCATATCAAACAACTCATCGGGTCGTAGCACCGTAACATCGGCAACACAAACAGGTGCTCGATTTAAAAGAACAAGGAAATCACATTTAGGTAGATTTTAATTTTAACTTAATGATTATAGGGTAAATTTTCAATTTTGCCCTCATTTATGATTGGTTACTTTCCAACTGTTTCTTCTCTCTCTATCATCATGAGTGCAATTAATATGGGTAAAATTGTCACAATCTCATTTATTACATGAAACTGGACTTATAAATATGACCAAATTTGTGATCAATTAAAATGGACTTATAAATAGGACGGATCAGGTATTCTTAAAGATGACATAATTTGCTTATGCGTATGTCGGCTAACAATCTTGATGAAATTAGAGCATTTAGAAATTAAATTGAAACCGGAGCATAAAAGAACAAAAGTGATAATTGGGAGAGTAAATACCCCTGGTCAACAGATGAGCGGGTACTGATCCCAACCACGGTAATCTTTTTTTTTTTACCATGACCATCGTAATCCATATTACTATGTTAGATCTTCAAGACGATATGAATGGATCTAGCTTGGCCGTTTTTTTTTTTTTGATATAAAAAAGTTTTGAAGGGGTTCGACATCAGTCCCCCACCAAGGTCAGGGCACGGCCTCGGGCTCTATGAGCACTTACTGGAGACTTACGAGATCGCCTATCAAAGGAGTCCCAACGACAACAGAGGGGCCGTATTATTGTATCAGAGCAAATGCAATTTTATTTTGGGTGTCAGCCAATGCAATAGTCTTTCAATTTTACAACAAGAGATTTTGACGTGGTCAGTCCATATTATTAAAAGTATGGACTGTCTTAAAAATGTGTCCAGTTTTTTTCCCGCTACACAGGGAAGGGAAATTTTCAAAATAAACAAGTCAGCATCTCAATGCGGTCGGCCGGTTTTAGTCCCCAAAAAAAAATTATAATTTGTTTTGTCATAAACAAAAAAATAATTATATTTGATCGTTTCACTCTTTTGACCTTGAATTTGATTGTTCCATCCCAACAAAAATTAGCGAATAATTGAAGTGAAGAGTGAATTAGGGTAACGGGAAGATCTTATCTTCACAGTATAGGTCCTGAGTTCAAATGTTAGTAACAAGCAGGGCATAAAAATGAAACAGAGTTTGTCTGTGTTATTACATAGAGTGTATATATTTTAAACATCTGTAATAACTGTATATTGTAGTGAAAACCACACATGTCAAGCACTTGGAAAACAAAATTATGTGTTCTACTAGGACCAATTTATTCAAACTGTGAGACTAAATTTGTGAAATTTAAAAATTACGTGGATTGGCATTAATTGGATGCAATTCATTCTTATTTTAAGCAATCAGCCTTGAATAAATGCAACTATATGTTGGATTATTGACGATTAAGAGTTTCAATGGGTTGAAATTACTTATATTGGATGAGTTCAATAAATTTAGTAGTACTGCAATAAATGTAGATAAATGTAGTTTATAGAGAAATATTTCAAAACCTTTATTACATTAATATAATGAAGATAGTTTCTTTATCACCATAATACCATGTTTACGAGGTAATGAAATAGTTAAATAATAACATTGTAGTATATGTTTTTCATTTTATCTAATTTATGGTTTTAACACATCAAATGCAACGCACGGTCGAAAGTCTTGTTTATTCTAATTATTGATTACTTGCACGGTAAATTTACATCCGTTGAAAATTTGATTATCTTTAGTTAATAAATATATTAGTTTTGATTGATAGGGTAGTTAATAAATCTCCTACTTTCTCTCCTTATTTTGATGAGGATTTTATGAATATTAAATTAATAAAGTGAAGATAATATATATCTTATGCATTGGCTTCATCAGGAGATTTTATCGGTTTTATTGATTATTTTGAATTACATTAGTTATCGTACGGAGATGAAATTTTGATATGATAATGAGATCATTGTTGGGTTCATGCTTGTTATTTTATTATTTAGTTCCTATTTGCAGAAATTAAACATATTTAAGTTTATTATCAATGGAGAAATTAATTTGTTTGATAATTTCTAATCTCCTATAATCTCTCCTAAAATCTTGTGAAGCTTTTGAATTAGTAATGGCCGAATAAAAATGGGGATAGTTGGAAGTTAAAGCAAAATGTTGTGATATTTTGAATATCGTAGCCATTATTTAATTTATTAAGAATGGTTTATTATTTTCTATTGAAAGTAAATGTGGTAAATTATCAAATATTTTGTGTGACAAACATATGGTAGTGGTGTGAAAATTTAATCATTTATATATTTAGCGCAGAGATAAATGTGCTTTAATTTTCATAGTATTATTATTATTCTTGGAATAAGCATGCATGATATCGTGAAATATCTAAATATAATGAGATCGACTTACACCGTATTAGTAGAAATGTAATTATAGCCTTAATTTTATAATTATGGATGATTTTGTGGCTATGATTTTATACTGTTTAAATATTGTGAATAAGATTTGTATGAATGTTAAAATATTTAAGTTTTGGAATTAAGAGCCAATTGGATCCTCTAATTTTTAAGCTAAAAACTACTTTTAAGCTAAAGCTAAAAAAAAAGCATTTTAAAAAAAGCTAAAAGCTATTTGATGATTATATAAATTTTTTAGCTTAAAAGTTACTTAAAAGCTGAAATTAAAAATAAGCTGTTTGGCAAAATTTTTGTCATAAACACTTTTTCTAATAACAATTAACTTAAAAGGTATATTATAAAATAATCTTTAAACTATCAATATATTTACAAAATATATATACTATGAGAATAGACTTTCCAACCGTGGAGCACAATCAAGAAATCATCAGTGGTCTTACAAATTGTCAACCAGTATTCCATTCACATGAAATCACCTATTTCTATTTTCCATTGATGTTGATGCTATTTGATTTCTAACTCTATTCATATAACCATTATCTTAAGTTCTTCTATGACTATGGGTACTCATTTCTTCATCAATGTTACATTCTTCTTGACCCTTAGGAATATAATTAGGATTAAGATCACACTTGTCAAACTCTTCATCATCAACACCAGACTTTCTAATGAAGTTATGAAGGACTATTGTTGCAATAATAATTTCCTCTGCTTGATTAATGAAAATGGCTTTATATCACGTAAGATGTGCCACGGACTTTCTAATGAAGTTATGAAGGGCTATTGTTGCAATAATAATTTCCTCTGCTTGATTAATGAAAATGGCTTTATATCACGTAAGATGTGCCACTTGTTCTTCCAAACTCCAATCGTTCTCTCAATGACATTTCTTAGTGAGGAATGTGCATGATTGAAAACTTCTTGTACTCCTTGTGGTTGATTGCATCCTCTAAAATTAGGAATGTGATACCTTTCTCCTTTAAATGGTGCTAGATACCCTTTCATGTTAGGATATCCAGCATCTACTACATAATACTTCCCTAAAAAATTAAGAGATTTATTATTAGTTCATATAAAATTTCAATTAAATATATAAATATAAAACTAAAATAGTTTATATAGAAAAATAATAAATTATACCTTCAGGAGGATGAGGGAACACACTTTTCATTTCCTTAAGCACAGATGAAAGAATATGTGTGTCATGATGTGTTGTACCAGGCCAACCAACAACAACAAAAGTGAATATCATGTCAAAGTTGCAAACTAACATGACATTATGTGTTGGGTATCCTTTTCTGCCTATAAAACAAATTTAATCATTAGTAAGAGGAATGACAGGAATATGTGATCCATCTATAGCACCTATGCATCTTTGAAAATAAGGCCAATATCTACTATCACCTCTAATTTGTGATGGAACTTCTTTAAACTGAAAATCTGGAGGTCTCACAATTTCCTTTGCCAGTGAACATAAACTGTCTAGTACTTCACTAAACTTTCTACTTACCGTCTTTCCTGATTTTCCAAATTTATTTTGGACATTTCTATTTGTCTAACTATGTGCACATGTCCAAAGAAACATAGAAAGTGCCTCCAATGATGTCAATTTCCTAGATGGATGTAACCAACCCTCACTCACCAATATGTTTTCAAGTTCTAATACAACATTTGATTCCATCCTAAACATTTTGTAACTTTCACTTAGAGTGTTTAAGGTTTCTCGAACCCAGTTCCATCCATTAGAATAATTAAACCGGTTACCTTGCTTCATTAAATGTTTCATGTAATGTAAATATGCAATTGTTGATTCTCCATTCATTTCTCGATAAAACTTCGCACATTTTCTTCTCTTAACAATTCTTGATTATGATTCCGTTTGTCTAAATGCCATGTATTATCTTCTAATAACTTCTTACCTAAAAAATGATAGAGACCATAAACATAAGTAAACAATAGTCCAAAAACACAAATATAATGTCATTCAAATATCAACCACAAAAGTTCAACATGAAAATAATAGGTATGAAATCAATCCAACAATTAATATGAGAATAGAAAATATAAAATCAAATTCCAACCTAATCACTAGAATTTTTATCTAATTAATATTTGTACAAAATCTACCCTACGAGATCATCAATTGATTCTAAAAAGGACATAATAATGATCCTTTCTTGTTGCACTCTAAGCAAATCTACTGCATAGAAAAATTGTTTGGCAGCCAATTTCCCTTCAGCCCTCAAATTTTTTCAGTATTTTAATGCCATCCAGAATGGAAAAGCGTCCATTGATTTTAGATGTTTGTGACATTTCAACCGCTTCAACTGCATTATGACTCTCTGCTGCATTGGTCATTCGGTCGTCTAATGTTTTAAGCATGCTTGTTGCAATCCCACTCTTTTGCTTACCCTAGGCCAATTTTTACTCATGGCTTCTGATGTCATTTTTTTCCTCTTGAGTTGGTTATTTATTGATAGGGCAAAACTTTATAGCCTATAACTCCACAAGTATACGGGCCGTATCAAGTAATAAAGTGATAAGAAAAGTATCGTTCCCATGAGGACTTAGTATCACCAACTTCAGTTAAGCATTAATTTTACACTTTCGTTTAAGTTGAGCAAAACAAATTGAATTTAATTAAGAGAAAAGAAATTAAAACTAAAATTAAAATAAACAAACTACCACAATAATCAAACGATCAACCTAGAGTCACTAATCCCTTGTTTGTTTCTTAGATTTTATCCTTACTAAATTAATTTTGACTTAACTCAATCACCTAACCTAGTGTATTAATGTCTATAAATGTCTTCCGGTCCATTTATATACCTATCTTAATTAATTATACAATGCTTCACACAACTAAATTTTAGATTAAACTCACCCTAATTTGGTTATGAGGAGCTTCTAGATATATGCATATTATAGACGTAAATTATATTAAAATCTAATTCCACATTATTTAATTCAATCAATAAGCAATAACAATAAAGACAAGATTAAATAAACTGAAATAAAATTAAGCAAAACTAATTCATAGGAATAATATCTAGAACCCAAACAAGTTTATAGGTTCTCTAGGTTGAAAAGAAAATTTAGCCACACATGGTTATAATAAAATTCATAACAAAATGATAGGAATTCAGATTCAAAGAATAAAGAGAGAGAGGAAAGAAAGCTTCTTCGTCGCCTCCACAGTCCTCTCGTCTTTCCGTGGAGATGATGAAGATAACCAAAATGCCTCTCTTGCTCAACCGCCGCTATCCAAACCTTCATTCTCGTTCGCGTCTCTCGCTCTGCTCCTCCGTCATCTTCTTCCTCTCCTCTTGTGCGTGTCTCCACCTCCCTATTTATAATTTAGGTCTCCTCCTCTTAATTAATCACCAAGCTTAGGATCAAAAGTTTAATCTTTAGCATGTGGGGTCCACGTCTTTATTCCTTTTATTTAATTTATGGCTGCAAGCTTCATATGCTTTTTGTCTCTTCTCTTTCATATATTATCTCATGTACAATAAAAATAGAATATAAGTAGATTTTATGTCGATTTATTCTTTGATCCTAAGTTTGATTCAATGATGGAAAAGTTTATAAAAGATAATTAAATAGGTATATAATATTAATAAATTTAGCTAATTATAACCTAAAATATACACCTATTTAATTATAAAATATATAATCATCATTTACCATAGGGCTAGCATCTTCATCGGGATTGGTTTCTTCTTCATCATATTCAGCAATTTCCTCTAGAATAGTTGGATTGGTTTTTATGGCACTATCTTTCACTCGGTGCACCTATTGTTGGGGTCCATAAACGTTCACTACAAAAAAATAACAATTAGTAGCGGTTAAAATGACCAATTTGTAACGGTTTTAGGCGCAACTAATGACATTTGTAGCGGTTAAACAAACCGCGACAAAATCCACCGTGGCAAGCTGATTTGTAGCGGTTGAAAAAACGATACTACATACATATCAACCGCTACTATATCATTGCGGTTATGATAAACCGCTACAAAATATTGAAAAATTGAAAAAAAAAAATGGCCCCCAAATTTTTTAACGGTTTGTAAACCGCTACAAATATTTAATCCGAATTTAAATTAAAATTTGTAGCGGTTGTTGTAGCGGTTTTACAACCGCTACAAAATATTGCAAAATTGAAAAAAATCGTAATTTGTGTCCATTGTTACAATATTATATTGAATATTTTTATTATTTAAGTGACAAATTAAATGATAATAGTTAATATTTTAAAACTGATTAACTTAAGTTAGATCGATAAGTATAAATATTATGTAGGTATAATATTGAGAATATGTAGATAATAAGGATTTATTGTGTTGTCCACCTCTCGAGCAAAAAAATTATGTTGTGCATTAGATGATATTTGATTATATAAAGAAAGTTGATGATGATAGAAGGAATATTGAGGAAATATACTTAAAGTTCGGATAAGGAAAAAAATAGTATCGGTATTATAAGAAGTAAAAATAAAACATTGAAATCAAAGATTTTAGAAGGAGTGGGAAGAAATGAGAGAAAACGAGAGAGAAGTGAGTGGGAAGAAATGAATGAGTGTGTGAGATGAGGTGTGGTGGGGATATTTATTATAGGGATATACGTAGCATTTGTAGCGGTTAATGTGACGGATTCTGTAGCGGTTAAAAACCGCTACAAAATTCATTAATATTTTAAAATATATATATAATTTTCAAATTTTGTAGCGGTTACACTAACAACCGCTACAAATGAATGAACGTTAGCGGGATTTGAAATATTCAAATTTCAATGTTACACATTTTGTAGCGGTTGATGTAACAGTTTTGTAGCGGTTTCAAAACCTCTACAAAAATTCATTTGTATTTTTTTTTAAAAAAAATCAAAATATCACATTTTGTAGCGGTTATACTAACAACCGCTACAAATATGAACATATTTTTTTTTAAAAAATAAATAAACTTGGCGGGATTCGAAATATTCAAATTGCAATATTACGAAGCGGTTTTTTTGCGTTTTGTATCGGTTTCAAAACCTCTACAAAAATTCATTGGCATTTTTTAAAAAAAAAATTCAAAATATCACATTTTGTAACGGTTATACTAACAACCGCTACAAATATGAACATAGTTTTTTTAAAAAATAAACTTGGCGGGATTCGAAATATTCAAATTTCAATATTACACACTTTGTAGCGGTTGATGTAACAGTTTTTGTAGCGGTTCACATTTGTAGCGGTTTTTTTTTTGCATTTTGTAACGGTTTCAAAACCGCCACTAATGGCGTGCCATAAGGCGCCAAACTGGCGCCATATTTGTGACAGTTTTTATAAATAAATCGCTACAAAATAACCGCTACAAATTTGGCGCCAACTCGCGCCATATTTTGTAGCGGTTAGTTTATGATAACCGCTACAAATGTCGTTACGAACCAGCGCGCGAGTCATACCGCTACAAATTTGTAGCGGTTTCTGTATAAACCGCCACAAATTCGCTATTTGTAGCGGTTTATTTTGACCGCTACAAATTAACCGCCACAAAGTGGCACTTTTTTGTAGTGGTTGACTTGTTGCCACTGTTTCCCCAAAGATGATTTCCAATTCCTCACAAAATTCTAGTCCTTGATATCGAAATCTTGCATATTTATTATTATCCCGCCCAATCATAAAAGAGAAACAAATTTTAGACAAATCCAAATTTTTAAATAAACATAAAATAAGTAAAAATTATATTAAAAATTATAATGCTTACTTTTATCTTGGCTTCCCACCATGTGTCATCAGTTACAATATTTCTTGTCTCATGGTTCCATCCCAATCCTGTTTCTTTTCCCAATAATTGTTTACATGCTGTCCAATCAAGCTTTAAATTATCTAACCTATTTTTCAATTGCTGTTGGTTATAGTTTTTATTAGCACGTTTATTAAATTTATCAACTACAACTTCCCATCTCCTAGCTTTAAAACTAATTCCTAGTTTTCCACTAATATGAATCTCCTTTACACAAATTTCAAGTAAGTTCTTGGTAGTGCATCAATCCCACCTTGCACTGTGTTTTTCTTTGCTAGCTATAAACCGCAATGCATTATTGAAGTGAAAAGAAAAATATTTTGTAATACCCCAAAATACGTATCATAATTTGGTAAGATTATACCTATAAAAAGTAGGTGAATATGGGATATCAAATAATAAGATATAATTATCTTATTTTCTAAGGAAAATCTCTTGGAAATTAGAGAAATTAAGGGCCAAAGTGCCAATGACCAAAATGCCCCTAAGGGACATAAATATTTAGGAAAAATGTGAAAAATCCTAAAAGTCGGTGAAATAATTATTTGAATAATGAGAGTATGTTATCTCTAATTAGGGTAATTTAATAAATTACAAACTTGGAGAAATTGAATAAAGATATTCAAAAGTATTGTAATGACTATAATGCCCTCACAGATTCTAAAATACTTTGCTAACACAGGGAAACAGAAATGTCAAGTGTTATAATTATGAGGTAATGGGACATTTTAATTAAGAAAATTATCAACTAATGATAATAAAGTGATTAAGTAATTTCTAGCTAATTACTTAAGTCTCAGGCAAAAGAAATTATGAAATAATTATGTAAAACTCAAAAAAAAATTAGTGGTAATTGGCTTAAAATTAGTAAAAATATATTTACTAATTAATTGGAAATTTTGGAGAAAAATAGTTGAGTTTAGGTATTTTTGAGCCTAAATACAAGAATGGACCAATTAGGTAATTTTGTGGAATTTTTGGAAAAAGTAAATAAATAAATCATTAATTAATTAATTAATTAATTAAAAAAAAAATAAATATTTATTATTTTTTTGGGCCAGCCGAATCTTGCTCAAAAAATGGGATAATATTGAGTTAAAAATATTTAGATAACTTAGGATAGAAGTTTTGGATTTTATTATTTTAATATATAATTTATTATGATGAATAGTAAATTAATATTTAGGAATCGGATCCTATCTGGAGATCTAGGAATGGGATTTCCAAAGTCAGGGAAAAATAATGATCAGTGGAATTTTGTCTTCCGTTATACTCTTCCGGGAGAAAATTCTGAAGTCGTTGGTGCATTTCCTAATAAAACAAAATAGGGAAAAATGCATATAGGTATATTTTTGGATATAAGGAAAATAAATTCTAACTCAACATCTAGGCATGAGTTTGAATTTATTTTGACATATTTGGAATCAGTGAATTTTTCTGAAGAAGTTGATAATTTCAGAAATGCGTTCTGAAACCAGACGCGACCGGACACGTTTTTCGAGAAACTTCGGCTGAACACGGAATGCCCTGTATGGAACCAAAATTTAGGTTAACTTGGACATTTCTAGTAAGTGAGAACTTGTCTTCAAAGTTGTAAATCCAGAATTTTGAGATTTCTCCGAAATTACGCGAATCGGGTACCGATCGGGGAAATTGGACTGGATGAGGACACGTGTCATCATCCAATTGGCTCATCTTTGGCTTGGAGAGGGGGCAGCACGTTTTGGTGTGTTGTATGGCCAAGAATCACTCTTCAAAATATTAAAGGGAAAATTACAACTTTGGACCCAAAATTTGAGAAGGGAAAATTACACTTTAGGACCCAAAATTTGCCTATAAAAAGGCAAGAGCTCTCTTCATTTTTCTCACCCCATTCTCAAGTGAAAACCGAAATCCTTGAGTGAGAAAGAAGAGAGAGAAGCTCTGGGGGAAGTTCTGCCGAAGTCTTCAACGGGTAAGTCTTTCGGTCTTTAGTTTTTAGTCTTTAGTTCAATAGTTAGTAAGGCTAGAGTAGTCTTTATTTTTATGATTTGGGTATCATATGGGAGGGCTATTTTAGTCTTTATTTTCGAAAATCATGATGGCGTCGAAGTTCTGGCAAAATTTCGGGAAGAAAATTTGCTAGAGTAACGAAGTGCTGGCGAAATTCCGCCAATTAGGGGCATAGGGGCAAAATGGTAATTTTTACCTAAAATGCCAGTTATAATGCCAAATCACTAATGAAAGTGATATTACTCTTATAGGACGTCAGAAATCCTAGTTTGCAGCCGTTACGCTGTCGGACGAGCCGTTTCACGTTTTTCCGTAGAAAAGTACGATTTCAAAGGAAGTACCGTATACCGTCAACGAAGGTACGTCCGCGTGATCGTAACATTAACTCTTATGTTTATGGTATACATATATGTGCTATGTGTATTGTTATGGTATGTTTATTGAATGCAAATATGATAGAACAGCTTTGGTGCAAGGAAAGGCTAGTCATGTGGGTAAGCCATTAAGTCGCCGTGAACTCATGAGGCCCCCATGATAGACACTTACCTGGCCATTCTGTTCGGTTTACGGAGGTATGTACGTTCGCGTACTGTAACACTAATCTGATGATTATTGAATGATTATATGTGATAATATGTTGTGTGAATAGTTTGGTGCCGAAGGCAAGGCTAGTCTATGTGGGTAGCCCCCATGATAGACACTTACCTCACATTCTATTCGGTGCTAGATGCACCGTATCTATGGAACCGCACTTAGATACTCCGTATCTATGGAACCGTACTTAGATACCCCGTGTCTAAGGAACCGTACTTAGATACCCCGTGTCTATGGAACCGTATTTAGATACTCCGTGTCTATGGAACCGTACTTAGATACCCGTGTCTATGGAACCGCACTTAGATACCCGTGTCTATGGAACCGTACTTAGATACCCGTGTCTATGGAACCGTACTTAGATACTCCGTGCCTATGGAACCGTACTTAGACACACCGTGATTAAGGAATCGTACTTAGATCACTATTACGCTTTATGTTGTTGTACCGCTTGATCAATGCCGTGAAATTAGAAATACTTGTTGTACATATACTGCTTATAAGCATGAGGTTAACCGTTACCTGAGATCCAATGGGGTAAATTGGATCTCAGCTATAGCTTCAGGGTCCTGAGGACCGGAGAGCCGAGAAGAGAAGCAAGCAGGCCACGTAGAAGATCCAGCTTGAAGATTTCTTTCGTTGTATTATACCTTGAACCACACGGTTTTTGTACCTGTTGTATCCAAATTTACTTACGGCATTTTATATGTACATATCAATTACTCAATCGCTCCAATGCTCTACTCTGATCATTTTGAAAGGATGTTTAAAAAAAAAAAAAAAAATTATACTGCTTTTGGAAATTGGGTTGTTACATATATTTTTAAAAAGAGTCTAATAATGAACTGGATTTCCATAACTGGATTTCCAAAACATAGTCTAAAAAAACAAATGACAGATATGGTTAAACACTCATACATATTCCATCATTTTTTCTAGTAAATTCACGGCTCACTGTTGAAAAGCATGGATGGGAAAAACCTGCTAATCTCCAAATTAAAATCGACATAGATGCAGCTTTTAATAGTGAGAAGGTCAAACAGGAGCAACTTTCATTGTTTGTGATGCCAACGGTTGGCTTTTAGATGGCAAAGTGAACATTGTGAAAGCAGATTGAATATTGATGGATGGATGTTTTGCTATGATGGATGCAGTGAAGTATGCACAAGAAAACGAGTTAAAGGATGCAATCTTTAAATCAAACAACAAGATTCTGGTTGATTGTCTTTTACTCTTCTAACGCTGATTATCCATGGAATTACCAACGGAAAAATTTCGCCGAAATTACCTACGGAATTCCATGGGTAAATTACCCACGGAATTCCGTCAGTAACTGAAATTACCGACGGAATTCCGTGGGTAATTTCGTCGGTAATTTTTATTACCGACGGAAAATTTCCGTCGATAATTTTAATTACCGATGAAATTACCCACGGAATCCCGTGGGTAATTTCCGATGAAATTTTTTCCGTCGGTAATTTCGTGGGTGATCTGCGTTTTTTTTTTTGTAGTTACAGTCCGTGCTTTTTTTGTTGTAGTGCCATTCAGTTTTTGTTTAGTTTGCTTACTTGTCACCATAACATCACATGCCGAAGAGGAAAGTTATATATTTCAGTCTTTTGAGGTCATAACCCTTTGTTATTTGCGATTCTTGCATGTTATGGCAGGACTTCCTGTATGAACAAAAAAATTTGTGGTTCTGTTCAATATTTTTTGTACTACATGATGATTGGATTTTTTTTCTTCACTGCAGTGATCGTTATAAAACTATGTTATAAAGAAATTGGTGATTATGTTCAATACTTTTGTACTACATGATGATTGGATTTTTTTCTTCTTCACTGCAGTGATCATTATAAAACTATATGTCTTGAAATGCTATATCAATAGCATGCACTTGAAGATGCTTGGATTTTTTCTTCTTCACTGCAGTGATCATTATAAAACTTTGGCTGTTTGCAATCTTGTATGGAAGAAATTCCCATATATCGGAAGTTTAGAATTTTGGTTATATCTGCAAATTGTAAGGTCTAGAGATTGGGAAGAAAATCTTATGATTATATGTGAGGCAAACATTGTAGTTTATTTGTTGTGGCATCCACAGTAATTTTCTTTCAAAGTATAGATTAAAATCTGTTTGACCTCGGCTATTCTTTGTTTCCCCTATTTTGCTCTCCCTTTCTCTGCTCTTTGCTTTTATTGATCAACTGATTTGTCTTATTCGTTCTTTATGGAAGAGTTAAAATGTTATGCAATCTTCATATGTTGTATTGAAGACATCTGGAATTCTTTTAATTATTTAATGTGTAGTTTTTTTTTTTTATACCAATTAATGTGTAGTTTATTTTGATAGTTTTCAACATGATTGGTTTAATTCATGTATGCTAGTTTATGTTGAACGTGATATGTTTGATAAAATTGATGATGAAGATATAATGCAATATTGTCAAGTAATGAAGAATCAAAGAATGTTTTTGTAATCGTTCTGTTGTAATAGCTTAGTTAACTCTTTATTATTATTTTTCTATGTTAAGTTAAAGTTTTCTTTTCTTGTCTACATTATTTTGTTTTTTAATGCATTTAAAAATTTTCTTTAAAAAAAATCCCCCTCTAATTATGCGGACACAAACACAAAATTTTGGCCCCGCCATTGACTAACTACATGTCATCACCGGACAATCTTCCAGAAATTTCAGCTTGATAAAAGTCCTTAAGTGATATTATCAGCTTTTGCAATTTATTAAAACCAAGTCCCTGCACAATTTGGAAAATATTCATCCAGTACCATTAGTAAAATACTACTTACATATAATTATCTTTAACTAAAAATCTGCATCTTTAGCCTAGCTTGCAATAAATTCTTAAATAGAGTGTACACATAATTTGCACACTTTAAATTTAATTTGAATCGTTTAAATTTTGAAGTATAAAAATATTAACAAGAATAAAATGTAGACCACCATCTGAATTAAATCTGTTTAATTAATTTAAATCAACGTGTGTATATATCCCGTGCGACTTTTAAAGAATTAAAGTTATGCAAAAATTAAAGAATCAGTTCAAGACATGATTCTGTGTGTGTGTGTGTATCAAGTTGCAAGAAGCCAACATTGCAGTATTTATCTTACAGTTCGAACAAAATCATATATAACAATTAAGTCACTTTAATGGTTTTTTTTTTTAAAAAAAAAAGGAGAATAATACACCTTCCTATGTAAGCTTCACGGCAATCTGATCAGAGGATATGAAATTAAATTTTTGCTGATATATTTTTCTTTTTTTTGGGTTTATGAAGAAGATGTTGATAGTCATAAACCAATAATATAATAAAAAAAGAAAATGGCTGGAATTTGCTGCACAAACTATAAGATAACCAAAATTATAGGATCCCATGTACGTACGTAATTTGGAGAACCACTTTGTTTTATAATAGAAGTATACAAAAACAGGACATTAAGTCATAAACATCAAATTAATGGTTTATCTAAGTTAGACGGAACACTTATTTTATGTATTAATTAATCAACATCATCAAAACTTGTTTGCCAGATCAAATATGTTCCCTATGATACATGACCAGAATCTTGTTCTAATGTTTCATCCATGTTACATAACTTTTTGTTAATTTTTATTTTATCAAAAACTAAAATTTATAATGCTAAATAACGGTCATAAACATCTTTCCAAAGATCTACGATAATGTTCAAAATGAAGAATAGGGAATCTTATTGACGTTAAAATATCAGTCATGAAGAACGTACCATCATCTCTATATAAAGCATTCACTCACTGCCCTTTTGCATTCCAAATTCAACGGCTTATTCTCTTACCATCTACACTTCATACTAAACACATTAAAGTATGGCTTCCAACGGTCAAAACCACTGTGTTCTAACATTGTTGCTCATTCTCACAATCTGGAGTTGTGGGGCTTTGTCCCGGAAGCTTCAAGAATCATCTTTATCAGAAAGACATGAGCAATGGATGGCCAAGTATGGTAAAGTGTACAAGGATGTTGCAGAGAAGCAAAAACGCTTTGAGATATTCAAAAACAATGTTCAGTTCATTGAGTCCTTTAATTCTGATGGCACCAAACCCTACATGCTCAGCGTCAACCAGTTTGCTGATCAAACCAATGAAGAGTTCAAGGCCATTCGTAACGGTTTGAAGAGGTCCCATGAATCATTACCTAGGACAGAGACATCGTTCTTTAGGTATGAGAATGTCACTGCTCTTCCTGCTTCTGTGGATTGGAGGAAGAAAGGAGCTGTTACTCCCATCAAGAATCAAGGCGAATGTGGTAAGGTTAAACAACACAACAACACATAAAATAATGATTTATCCTCCTTTTTGTATTCTCTTTTCGATTAAACAACACAACAACACATATATGGGAAATGTTGAGTAACTATTGTTTATGTAAACTTTTGTTTACATGAAACCAGGAAGTTGCTGGGCATTTTCAACTGTTGCAGCAACAGAAGGAATCCACCAGCTAACTACAGGAAAGCTTGTGTCACTATCAGAGCAAGAGCTAGTTGATTGCGACACAAAAGGTGTGGACCAAGGATGTGAGGGTGGTTACATGGAAGATGGATTTGAATTCATCATAAAAATGGAGGAATTACCACTGAGGCAAACTACCCCTACACAGCAACTGATGGCAAATGTAACACCAACAAGGAAGCATCCCATGTTGTTCAGATTAAGGGTTATGAGAAAGTTCCGGTTAACAGTGAGCTAGCACTACAGAAAGCCGTGGCCAACCAGCCTGTATCTGTATCCATTGATGCCGGAGATGGTTCTTTCCAATTTTACTCCAGCGGTGTTTTCACCGGAGAATGTGGTACTCAGCTTGATCATGGTGTAACCGCCGTCGGTTATGGTGCAACTGATAATGGTACTGATTATTGGATTGTGAAGAACTCATGGGGAACTGAATGGGGTGAAGAAGGATATGTGAGGATGGAGAGGAACATAAAATCCAAGGAAGGTTTATGTGGAATTGCCATGGATTCTTCTTATCCAACCGCTTAGCTTAAAAATTTCACTATATTAATGTAAAACCATGTCATGAATTTGCTTTTCCTAATGTGTGTGTATGTGTTGATGTGTAATGATTGCAATATGATATATGGAAGCAAAATGGTTCCTAAAGTTAAAAAACTGTGGGTTAAGGTGCAGATTTTCAATCAACTATTATCCAGGAGCGTCTGACACAAATAATAATTGAGGGGACCAAAATTGTCAATCAACAATTAAAAAGTGAAAAAAAACACAATTTGGTGCAGATTCGCCAACGAACTATTACCCCGTCACTGTCTTAGTGTCTCCGTCTTCCATTGACTGTCACAGTGTCAGCAACATCGGTGTCTCCAAAGCTTCCATTAAATTGTTGCTGGGTGTTCCACTCACCCTCTTGAACTCATCCAGCAGTCCACAGCTTTTGACTGGAACGCACCTTGCACCCTAGTTCCATCCCTCCGATGCCACAAGTAGCAACCGCCGCTGCCACAACACCTGCTCCCATGGGTCCCATCTCTGTTGGTGTTTGCTTTATCCAACAAGAATGCTTAACCGCTCTTTTCTCCAACGTTTCCGCCATCGTCCTATGCCGCCTCATATTTTAACTTAATTGTGGTAGTTTTTTTTAATAGTTATTTGGTTATTTTTTTTCACTTTTTAATTGTTGATTGGCAATTTTGGTCCCCTCAATTGTTATTTGTGCCAGACACTCCTCGAGTAATAGTTGGTTGGCAATCTGCACCTTAACCCTAAATTGTTGAAGTTTCCTCAAGTAAGTAAATTTCAATAGATGAAATCTCATTCAAAATTTTAGGAATTTAATTACTTGTATATGTGCAATTGACTTATCAGAGGTTAAGCCTCAAATTTGTAAACAACATGGGTTCTAATAAAAGTAAACACCGTTAAAGGGTTTGTTAAGTTGGTGCAAAATTACTCTATTTTTAATACTTGAGTGGCAAATTGCCCCCTTAAATACTTTATGGTGCTTATTGCGCCTTAAAAATACTTGGGGTGCTCAGCTGCTCGTGATTTTCATTGTTTTTCTTGTCCCCTTAATGATGGAGGACCAACTTTTTTTTTCACTTTTCACTCTCTCTCTGCAAAAGTTGTAGGCCCCTCCATCATTACGCGTTTCTTTCTCTTTTCTAGATGATTGTCACTCCAACTACAACAATGTCAGTCACCCACTTCTTCCTCCTCCTCGTCTTCTTCTTCTCCACCACCGCCTACTCTACTCCTCATCAACCCTACCCTTATGGTAAGTTTTCAACTCTTCTCTGTCTCTCAATTGATTAGCTTCTGTACCTCTAATGGTGCTTCCATCTTCTTTCATTTGCAGGTTTAGCTTACCGCATCGACTGTGGTAGTGCCACTAACACCACCAACCCATTTAATACCACTTGGCTCTCCAACCGATTCTACATTGGAGGCATCACAAGCATAGTCTTAGAGCTACTTTGATTTCACTACTACCCCTACGAGAAGACTCTTCGCTTCTTCCCTGTCTCCTATGGTAAGAATATTTATATTCAATTATACCAAAATATTTTTATATGTTAAAAATATTTTTTTCTATACAATTTATTAATATATGTTTGATCTAAAGGTAGAAATTTATTTTTTCTAACAATTTTATGTAATTTTTGGCATTTATTATGAAATATAATGTTTATAATATTTAAAATACAACATTATCATTTAAATGCAATTATACAAAAAACTAATGTCTTTTTTTGATAAATTTGACTCTTTAAAAGCTATTCTGATAAAAACATCCAAACACTATCATTTTTTTTTTCAAAAGATATTCTCCAAAAGCCATTTTTATCTCGTAAATCTCAAAAGTTATTCTCCAAAAGCAACTTCCAAACAGGCCTTAATCAAAGGGCTCTCTCGACAAAACTGACTTTCTAAACAGAGAACTACCACTCACAATATTGAAATGTGAGGATCACGCTATTATATCTGTCAATCCATTATATTAAGTGAATTTTCTGGCTTGCGTCATAAAGAACATAAAGAACTCTAACTTTTAAAGGAAAGTATTGAGTCTTAAACTTTTAATATATATTTTCTCGAAATTAACTATAAGGCAATCTGAAAACCTTAAGAAATAAAAAGAAAAATAATAAAAACAAATACTAAACTAGGTGATATACTTTTTTCTTGTTATTCATTCATTTATCATATATATTAATTTGTTACTTTTATTTGTAATCCATAATATATGCATGTTAACAAATCTATCAACCTCAAAATGAACTACAGATTTATCATTTCAAACAATTTTAAGCATCTTATCAATCGATATATAAAAAGGACTTAGAAGAATATATATGTATAAACTTTTAGCGTTAACAAAGCCAAAAAAGAATTGAAGCAATTTGCCTACAATGGAATTAATGAATCACAAGTTAACCATTAAACAACGAAATCCTACGAAAGAGACAATTAAGGGGGAAATTAAATGATCATAGATAGAGCACTTCAAAATATAAACCGTAGAATGGAAATAATGAATATCTTAGGTTCATGAGAATGGAAGAAATTAAAGGTGAAGTTTATATAAATAATAGGAATTTTCTGATATAGTTTGCCTCATGAGAAAACTATAGAGAGGTAGGTACTATTCACAAGAACCTGAACATGCATACAAGTTTGATTAACCTCGTTGAAGGCAATATAACACCTCGTTCACATCAGTGGGAGGTTAATTCATGGAATTTCATCTGAGTTTTATCGATGATGGGTAAAGAGGATTTTTTTAGAAGAGAGAGTCTCGATTTCTCCGTCACTAGCAAATTTCAGATTGATAAAAAGTCCTTAAGTGCTATTTTCAACTTTTGCAGTTAATTACCATCAAGTCCCTGCACAATTTGGAAAATATTCATTCATTAAATATTGCTTTCAATTTGTAAAATTTCATTCATTAAATCTGTTTAATTAATTTAAATCAACGTGTGTGTATCCACACTGCCTTTTACTCAAATGAGTAAGGAACTCATATGATTCATATGAGCACGTAACCTCCATAATCAGTTAAACAAAAAATTAAAGAAACAGTTCAAGACATGATTCTATATATGGGTAAAGGATTTCTCCACATACGGAGATAAGTTATCTCCAAGGACCCCTAAAATCTGTTGTTTTGGATTAATGAAGGGTGTTTCCGTAACTTTGTTTATTTTTTTATCATATAAATCTTACTGAAATACCCTTCATTAATTCACTTAAAATTACAAACTCACTCTTCATTAATTCAAGACGACGTAGTTTGAAGGGTCATCAAGATCACTTATCTCCAGTGATATCTCTAGTGACTAGAGAAATACTTTTTTCTTATATATATATCAATTAAGTTGCAAGAAACCGACATTACGGCATTTATCTTACAAGTTCTAACAAAATCATATATAACAATAATTGAAAAACTTTATGATTGGTCTCTATGTTATGTGACTGTGAACTTGTGAAGTACATTAATATATATAATACTTATTTATCTAATTTGATTGTATTAAGGAAGTTAGTTAAATTAGTTAATATAACATTCTTTTTTTAAAATACCCTAAATCATCATCCTTAATTCCTTCCATCTCTCTTACTGGATTACTGTAGCGGTGACTTAAGAAAAAAAATGATAAATATGAAAAAATAGGTCTTACATTTAATATCAAAATCAATTCTCCAATTAGATATTACATTTGGATTATAATAAATTAAGTCAATTTTATGGTTTTTCCCCCTTCAGGCGTAGAAATTTTTTTTTTCAAGAATATTGCAACGCGCTACAATATATTTCAAATACCTTCCTACGTTAGCTTCACGTACGCATTATCTGATCAGATGAGACGAAATTAATTTTTCTCATATATTTTAATTTTTTTTCGGGTTCATGAAGAAGATGGTTGAAAGACCCCAAATATATATATATATTTTTTAAAAATAAAGAAAGAAAGGAAAATGGCTGTAATTTGCTGCATAAATTATAAGAAAAGCCAAGTTATAGGATCCAATGTGCGTACGTGATTTGGATCGAAGAACACTTTTGTTTTGTAATAGAGGCATACAAAATGAAAACAGGACGTTAATTAAGTCGTATAAACATCAAATTAATGGTTTAGCTAAGTTAATGTTGACCTGATCTAAGAACCCTAGACGGAACAATTATTTGATGTGTTTTAATAATCAACATCATCAAAACTTATTTGCCGGGTCAAATATGCTCTCTATAATACACGACCAGAATATAGTGCTAAACGAGAAAATATATAATGCTAAAATAACGGTCAAAAACATCTGTCCAAAGCTCTACGATAGTGTTAGAACAATGTACTATAACAATATTAAACTTATAATACCATTATGGTTCAAAAATCCAAATATATATAATGGATAATCTTATTTGTATTTTTTTAACTTGAAATATTTGTCATGAAGAACATATGCCATCTCTATATAATGCATTTACACACTGCCCTTTTGCATACCAACTCAAGAGCTTCTCTTTACAATCTATAATACTTCATACCAAACACATTCAAATATGGCTTCCAACGGTCAAAACCACTGTGTTATAACATTATTGCTCATTCTCACAATCTGGAGTTCTGGGGCAGTGTCCCGGCAGCTTCAAGAATCTTCCTTATTAGAAACACATGAGCAATGGATGGCCAAATATGGTAAAGTGTACAAGGATGTTGCAGAGAAGCAAAAACGGTTTGAGATATTCAAGAACAATGTTCAGTTCATTGAGTCCTTCAATTCTGATGCCACCAAACCCTACAAGCTCGGCATCAACCAGTTTGCAGATCAAACCAATGAAGAGTTTAAGGCCATCCGCAATGGTTTGAAGAGGTCCCATGAATCATCAACTAGGACAGAGACATCGTTGTTTAGGTACGAGAATGTCACTGTTCTTCCTGCTACAGTGGATTGGAGGAAGAAAGGAGCTGTTACTCCCGTCAAGGATCAAGGCGACTGTGGTAAGATTAAATTAACAACACAACAACATATGGTCATGATTTATCCTCGTTTTTTTTTTTTAATTCTCTTTTGTTTTGTTTCATTGTTTCATGGGAAAAAAGAGAGTAAACGATTGTTTATGTTACTTAATTTATGTGATTATATACTCTATGATGATGAGGTAAATATGTTAGAGTAGTTTTGTCACCTAAAGCGTAAAAAAGCTTTTTTCGTGTGTTCCCAAGCATGCATCTTTAAATGGGAAATGTCGAGTAAACTAACTATTGTTTATGTCAACTCTTGTTTACATGAAACCAGGAAGTTGCTGGGCATTTTCAACCGTTGCAGCAACAGAAGGTATCCACCAGCTAACTACAGGAAAACTTGTGTCTCTATCAGAGCAAGAGCTAGTTGATTGCGACACAAAAGGTGAGGACCAAGGTTGTGATGGTGGTTATATGGAAGATGGATTTGAATTCATCATAAAAAATGGAGGAATTACCACTGAGGCAAACTACACCTACACAGCAACTGATGGCAAATGTAATACCAACAAGGAAGCATCCCATGTTGTTCAGATTAAGGGTTATGAGAAAGTTCCAGTTAACAGTGAGCTAGCACTACAGAAAGCCGTGGCCAACCAGCCTGTGTCTGTATCCATTGATGCCGATTATTTCCAATTTTACTCGACCGGTGTTTTCACTGGAGGATGTGGCACTGAGCTTGATCATGGTGTAACCGCCGTTGGTTATGGTGCGACTGATGATGGTACTGAGTATTGGATTGTGAAGAACTCATGGGGAACTGAATGGGGTGAAGAAGGGTACGTGAGGCTGCAAAGGAACATTAAATCCAAGGAAGGTTTATGTGGAATTGCCATGGATTCTTATTATCCAACCGCTTAGCTTAAAATTTTCACTATATTAATGTAAAACCATTTCATGAATTTGTTTTTCCTAATATGTGTGTGTGGATGTGTAATGATTGCAATAATATGATATATTTTATATGCTCATATTTTTGTTGTTTGTCTTGTGGTTTTTGTTTTGCACTACCTTGTCATCTTAGCCCTGCTCCATGATATCTGGCATTTTCTCTTCTTGGCTTGACCACCAAGCTTTCGATCTCTAGCATGCTCTTCCAAAGATTTTGTAATACATGGTCACTAGCTGCGATTTCGATGTTTTTTTGCTCTGACTACTTCTAATGCAATGGATGCTTGTGGTCTCTTGTTTTTCTGCAGCATCATGGTGGGAGTTTCATGGCAGGGTTGGATTCTCTGCTTTTCCTTTTTCTCATTTTCTTTTTAAAATCTTATATCCACCCTTTGATGAAAAAAATGGATATGACCTGGTTCATATTTAATGTGTTATAAAAGTACTATTATAAACATAAATAAATAAATTTCAACAGTTAAAATCTGATTTACATAATTCATAAATGAAATATAGAAAAAATATTAAAAAAATCATTTATAAAATATTATAACAATGAAGTTATAAAATATTAAATATACACTATCTATTTTTGATTTGAGGGTAGAAATGAGATATTTAGAAAAGAGAAAAAAAGGAGAAAGAGAAAGAGGAGAGTAACCACTTCCAACGTCGGGCTGGTGTAAAACGTAGGCTTTATGTTTGGATTCCATACTTTGGTGTGGATTGGTTTTGTTTCTAGGCCTTATGTTTTAGTTTGGATTGGGTTGTTTGTACTGTCATTTGCCTATCAGGCTAATGTGGTTGTATTTTTATTTGATCTTGTAAAAACTCATGATGTCTTTTTTTAAAAAAAAAATAGTAGTGATTTCTTACTTATTTTTGAATAATAAGGTTGCTTTATTTTTGAGCATTTAGTTGTGTATATAAGATGCATATCTAATTATCTGTTTTGTAGTAATGTTGTGTTGAGAGCTAGGGAATTATTGTCCATTTGTTGGCAAGTGGATGTTAGATGTATTTCTAGGGATGCTAACAGAGTGGCTGATGCTTTAGCCAAGAGGGGTACTTCTGTGTCAGATATTCTAAGCGAATGCCCTTCCATTTTGAGGAGATGGGTTATACAGGAGAGTTTGGGATTAATTTCCCCTTGGATGTAACCTTTTTGTAATGTAGGCCTTGTGCCATTCCCTTTTAGCAAAAAAAAAAAAAAAAAAAAAAAAAAAGATGCATATGAAGTGGATTTAACTTGTTTGAGATGGGATTTGGTATGCGAAATTTCCTAAGATTATTGGTATGCTTGATGTCTCGGAGTGAAGATGTTTTGTCAGATTATTAAACCCCAACCAGCTAGTTCGGCTTGGAAACCGGAGAACCGATCGGTAAACCGGTTTGGTTGGGCATTAAACCAGTTTAGGATTTTTAAAAAAATCAATTTTTTTTTATTTTCTATATAATTTCATATTAATAACCTTAGAATCTTTACTTTCTCACCGGTTTAGCCCCGAGTTAGTTCCGGTTTGACTCTAGTCAAATTCACTGACCCTTAACCCAGTATCACGATTGGTTATGGTTTAATAACCTTGTATTTTGTAAGGTTTTGAAATTTAGATCGGCCACTAAACCGGCTGGGATACTAGGTCAAAGGTCAGTGGGTCAAACCGAAGTTAAATTGAGGCAACTAACTCTCCAACCCACTCAACTTAAACTCAGTCTTTCTTCACCTTCAATCATAAATACATCTCTCATCTCTTCCTACTTTGCCTCCATTCTCTCTCTCCTCCCTAGCTCCCTCCTCATATGTTCCCGTTTAATCTCTCTCTCTTTCTCTCTCCATTGCAAGTCTCACCTTCATTGAGAAATGAGTGAGAGAGGGCTTCGGCCTCGAGAACTATGAGACCATGACCTTCTTGGTGACAAATTTGACGGCAAGAACTTGGTGACTCTTCAGATCTCTACAAATCTTGATGACTCTTCATATCTCTCTCTCCCCTCTTTCTCCTTCTATGTCTCGCTCTTTTCTCACCGTCAAGGGGTTTGGCTCCACTTGCTAAACCCAAACCCAGAGTTGCAACCTGAAGCCCTCTCTTTTAGGTCATGGTCAAGGTCATGCGAGCTCATAGTTGCAGTCGGTAGATAACTTTTAGGCAGTTTTTTTTTTTTTTTTCAAAAACAAAAACAAAAACAAAAAACAATGAATCGACTCGATCCAACTCGGCCGGTCAAGCTGAGATGGCCGAGTTGACCCAGGTCAACTCAAAACAGAGGGTTTTCCTTTAACTTGGATCGGTTTTCTGGCCAACTCGCCGGTTTCGGTCCTAACCAGCTTGGTCTAGTCCGGATTCCAAAACATTGGTATTTTGTACAACATTGGCTTTACTTCTCTAAATATTTGGTAATGATTATATTCCTCCTCCAAGTCAAATGACAAAACCAATCCTTTGGAGTGAAGTTTTATTTTATTCCTTTTTCTAATCATAATTGCCCCGCACTTCATTAGGTTTCACTTGTTTTATACTTATTATTTTTTAATCAAGATTTAAACCTTTAGAAAAACGAATCTGATTGTTCAACATTTTTTTCAATTAGTATATTTTACGTTCATCACATGACATGTTCTTTTTCTCCAAAAAAAAAAAAAAAACTAAGCCGGACATCTCATATTACTTCAAAAAAACAAAAGTTATTTAAGCTAAGAGAAATCTTTTTTCCCCAAACGGTCAGCCAAAATCAAATTAATTTTAAAAATGATTCTAATCTTAGAATCATCAATATAACGATATAAAATTATACTATTCTTAACACTGATTAACATGGAAATTTGTAGTTTTGTAGTCCTATTTTTAAGTTCAATTTTGGGGAAAAAATTTGATTCTCATTATAAGTCCACTTTCAAAATAATAAATAAGAGTATTACAATTTTACCCACTTTCAAGATACCAATTAATAAATTATTTTTGGAAAAATTGAAAAATCTATAAGTCCATATATTTATTGGGTTAACTAATTCTCCTTGGTATGTGAGAATTAGATAAAATGGACTTGTAAATAGGACGTAGGAGCCGGTGTCAATGTCTCTTGAACAACAACTGGCAGTTGATAGATGGATCATGCCTCAAACACTTAATCAAAGGCTCTCCCTCATAGAAATAAATGACCAAACTGATCACATTCCAAACAGAGAACTACCACTCACAATATTGAAATGTGAGGATCACACTATTATATCTGTCAATCCATTACCCAAAGAGATTTTTCTGATGTAGCTTGAGTCATAAAGAACTCTACTTTTTTAAGGAAAGCATTGAGTCTTAAACTTTTAATATATATTCTCTCGAAATTAACTATAAGGCTAACTGCAAACTTTAAATAACTCTGCTAGACATAAAGGGAAAAATAATAAAAACAGATACTAAACTGGGAGATATACTTTTTTCTTATTATCCATTCATTTATTATATATATTAATTTGTTAATGGTGCAAAAATAGACAAATTCTTTTCTCAAAAGAGCGTCCAAATGTAAATACTTTTTAGCGCAAAAGTAGACACGTGGTTACAAAGTGGAGCAAAATTAGCGCTTGACCGTTAGTTGACTTTTTCTAAATTGAAAACGATGACGTGGACGATGACGTGGTTGTTAATGCAGGGGACCTTCTTCTTCTCGATGATCCCCCAAAACCCAGATTCGGTGACCCCCAAAACCCATTCTCCAGGTGACCCCCTCCCCAAACCAAACCTTCGAACCCCTTAAACCCGATTCGGTGACTTCCAAACCTGCACCTTGAACCCCCCAAAACCCGGACTCAGTGACCCCAAACCCATACCTTCGGACCTTGAACCCCCCAAAAACCCGCACCTTGAACCCCCCAAAACCCGAGACCTTCGAACCCCCAATACCCAGACCTTGAACCCCCCAAAACCTAGACCTCCCAAGTGACCCCCAAACCCGCACCTTGAACCCCCCCCAAAACCTGCACCTTCTGGTGACCCCCAAACCCGCACCTTCTAGTGACCCCCAACCCAGATCCTTCGACCGAAACACCCCCCAGATCTTCAGCCAAATCAGAAACAAATCAGAAATCTCCCATTCAGAAATCCACGCAAAATCAGAAAACAAATAAAAACACGCAAAATAAAAAATCCTCAGGAATAATCGACGCTAACAAATACCCAGAAACGCAGCCTCAGAAGAAAAAAAATGAACCCAAATCAACAAAATCATCAACCTGTAAATATAGAAGGAAGAATATATGGACAGAGATCGACAAAATCGACAGAGATCTTGGGCGAAAATTATAACAAATAGAACAAACTACTTGATCAACCATTAAAGGAGAGCACAATCTTAGCAAAGATTTGCAAGCCGTAGATTGGGCGGATCGTCGGTGGTGGTGGCTAAGCCTGGATATGGAAGAGAGAGAAGAAGAAAGTCGAGGACCGAAGATTTCAAGGCTCGCCGCAGCTTCTCGGACTGCCTTGGATCGCCGCGAGCTCTCCTGGATCTATCGATCGCCGCAGCTCTCGTTTTCTATCGTCGCGAGCTCTCGCTTTTCTATGTCATCATCGCTGGGATCTGCCTGGATCGTCGAAGGGAAGAAGAAAGAAGGATACTTAAGAGAGAGGGTTTGACAGGAAAAAAAGAGAAAGAAGGGAAGAAGAAGCTGATATTGAAGAGAGGAGTGACAGCAAGCTAAATTTTAATGGAGAAGTCGATCCCACCGCCACGTCGCTGAGATAACGGTCAACTAATCCAGCCAATGTTAATTTTGCTCCACTTTTTGTAACCACATAGTTACTTTTGCACCTAAAAGTATTTGCCACTGGACGATCTTTTGAGAAAAGAATTTGTCTATTTTTGCACCTTAACCCTATATTAATTTGTTACTTTTGTATGTAATCCATAAATATGCATGTTAACAAATCTATCAACCTCAAACTCGAACTACATATTTGTCATTTCAAACTATTTTAAGCATCTAATCAATCAATATATAAAAGGGTTAAGTAGCACTACGCCCCGAAAGTATAGACTCAAGTGCAATGTTGTCCTAAATTTTTGTGTCTCAATATTGCCCCGAAAGTTTCAAAACCTAGCATTGTTGCCCTATTCCATTAAAAAACTAACATTGACTATCAAAAAATTGACATTGACTGTTAACTTTTTGTTAGAATATTAGGAATTATTTAGATTAATCATTATCTTAGATTAGTCATTATGTTATTATTATTTGATATTTATTAGGATAAAGATATGGATATATTATATCTTATGATAATATATCTTAATCATTTAGATAAGATTAGATTCTAGGGTTAGTCCTAGGTTTGCCTATATAAAGGCCCCTATGTACTCACTTTTATCAACAGAGTTTAATAAAGTATGCTTTGTCCTTCTAAATTCAACATGGTATCAGAGCCAGGTTTAATTTTTAGATCTACAAGAAAACTCCACTATACCCACAAACTCTAGCGATTGTTCGAACCGAGTCCTCATCTCAAGGACCTTCGATAGTCCGACTAATCACGCCGCATCTTAGGAGATACGAGGAACTCCAAGAGCGTCGTTGAGTGGCGGCGAGAAACACACGAGAGAGAGAGACGAGTGAAATGCGAGCAAGAGAGAGAGAGGACCGAATCACGTGGGTTTCGATCTTGGGCAGAGGAAGGCGCGTTTCACGTCACCGCCACCACAGACGGCGTCGAGCTTGCCGATCGGCGGATCCGAAGAAGATACGCAGCGAGAAGCGCGTGACGTTCACGCGCCACCACAGTTCTCAGCGCGTGACGACCACGCGCCGCCGTACCTGGAGCTCTCCGGCGACCGTTTCTGACCAGAATCAAGCATCCATCCGTTTTCTCTCCTTTATTCTGTGCAGTACCTCAAAATTTCAGCCCAAGTGGAGTCTATCCCATGGCTTCTATATCTGATACAAATTCTCAATCCCAAACAGAACCCATGGCTTCTATATCTGATACAAATTCTCAATCCCAAACAGAACCACCAAACCCAAACAAGTACCTTTTAAGACCACGAGAGATGATACATTTCTCAGAAAATCATAGTATGGTTATTAACCATAGATTTAATGGCAAAAACTATCTCCAATGGTCTCAAAGTATACTGAGGTATATTCGTGGCAAAAGAAAAGAGAAATATATTAATGAGGCAAAGACTTACAACCCTTAATGACCCAAATTTTGACACATGGTTCACTGAAAATAACCAAGTTATGACTTGGTTGTGTAACTCGATGACCGTGGAGATCAGTGAGGGGTATCTACTCGCTCACACAGCAAAGGATATATGAGATACTGCTCGGAGAACTTACTCCTCACATGATAACACCGCTGCCTTGATCCACCTAAAACAACAACTCCGTTATTTAAGACAAGGTAACATGACAGAGGGTCATACTAGAGAAGAATGCTAGAAACTCCATGGAAAACCTTCAAGTGGAATCTCGAACTTTCAAAGTCACATTGTCCCAGCTGAACTAACGGTTGGGAATGATGATCGTTTGAGCAAAGAAGAATTCCAGGTGCTTCGCAGGATACTTGAGAAGCAGAATAAGTCAAACTCTATCCCCAGTGTGAATCTGGTACAATCCGAATTTACAAGGGAAGAGGACGATTGGGATTTCTAGAAAAAGGGACTCGAGATTCTTCTGGGCAAGTTCTGCTACTCAATATGGGACCTCTGAGACTCCAAAAAAAATGAGTACAAGCCCAAACAAAATGTGGGACCTCTGAGACTCAAAAAGAAAGACAAGCCCAAACAAAATAAATGGGACCTCTCGAGACTAAAGAAGAGTACAAGCCTGCAAAAAATAAATGGGCAGCGAGACTCAAGAAGTACAAGCCTAAAGATTTTGAAGATTGAAGCGACGATGTAACAAAGTTTGAAGGATTTCGAGGCAAGTCGTCAATAATCAACATATACTCTCCACTTGAGGGGAGTGTTAGAATATTAGGAATTATTTAGATTAATCATTATCTTAGATTAGTCATTATGTTATTATTATTTGATATTTATTAGGATAAAGATATGGATATATTATATCTTATGATAATATATCTTAATCATTTAGATAAGATTAGATTCTAGGTTAGTCCTAGGTTTGCCTATATAAAGGCCCCTATGTACTCACTTTTATCAACAGAGTTTAATAAAGTATGTTTTGTCCTTCTAAATTCAACACTTTTTAACGGAAATGGTGGGCAACATTGCTACATTTTGAAACTTTCGGGGTAATATTGAGACAAGAAAATGTCTAAGGTAATATAATATTACTCCTCAAATGAAAACTTTAGGGGTAAATCTACTATTTAACCCTATATAAAAAGGACTTAGAAGAATATGTATAAACTTTTAGCATTCACAAAGCAAAAAAAGAATTGAAGCAATTTTCCTACCATAGAATTAATGGATCACAGCTAACCATTAAACCCACGGAATCCTATGATAGAGACAATTAAGGAGGAAATTAAATGATCACAGAGCACTAACAGAACAAGTTACTTAACTAAATAGTTAGTTTGTTAGATATTGTCCATTTATTGTAACTAATATATTTCTGTTGTAACCAATATGGTATAACCAATGGGTTTTTGATCAAAATAATTTTTTGAAAAAAAATAATTACCAAAATAAATCTCTTTCTAAACTATTTCCCAAACTAAGTCTTACGTCATTAATTACGTGAGAATTCTTTACGTATTAGCTAAGTTAGCAGAGAGCTTTTACACGGCCTTGGTTTTATCTGGGGCCCACCTAAGTTGCGTGAACTTTCTTCACGGGACAAGTCACGTGAATAAACTTCACGCCACAAGTCCCGTGAAGAAACCTTCACGCCACATAAGTGGCGTGAAGAAAGTAATCAGACCCACTAAAGTGGGTCTGATTCAATATATTAAAAAAATTAATATATATATATAATAGTAATAATAATATATAATAATAATAATAATAATAATAATAATAAGTTGAATAATTTAAAGCTCTACTTCATTTAATTTGAAGTCAAAAGAAAGAAAGCAGGGGCTGAAATAAAACGCCTTTTAAAAGATTACATGGTAAGACAATTTGGTTATAACAATGATCAAAATACAGGTGATAAGTATATATTTTATAATTAAATAAGGGTAGATTCTGGATATATTGAATTGAATTTATTAATAATATACCTATTTAATTAGATCTTATATATTTATCTATCTTTTAAATAAATCTAGAATAAAAGAATATTATAACAGAAAATCTATTGATATCTTATTTTATTGTGCGAAATATTATGTGATCTAAAAAGGAGATATTCAAGGAATCAAAAGGCAATTGATATTGGGAAAAGATAAAAACGCGTGGGACCCATAGCAAATAGAGAACGGATGCAATATATATTAAAAGAAGCAACACATCAAAAAGGAGGCGCGAGAATTAGAGAAAGAACAAACGACGAAAGTTGAGAAGCCGAGAGGAAAAGACGCAGAGCGCCGGGAGGCCAGGACGCCGCAAGGAAAAGCAAAAGAGGACGTCGCTTTGGTTTTCATCTCTTTTTCTTAATTTGTTAACCTAGCCATGCTTGGCTAATTTCCTTTAGTAGTTAGGGCGAGGATGAACCCTATGTTAATTTGAGTATTTATTTGAAATTCTCTATTGAATGTTATTTACCATATTGAATGAGTTATATTTACTTAAAGCCTTCTCAAAAGACTGATCACCTTTTAGATTGCCCATAGGTTAGTGCATGACAATAGAGATGTTGGTGCACTTAACTTAACCTTTAATTCATCATAAAATTGCATGACCTAGACATAGACTTACAAATTTATGTGATCTTATAATTCCGGTTTACATAATCTTTCTAAATAATACTGAGACATTAGGTTATTTTTAAAGATAACGACTAAGGTAGCATCAAGAAATTGGGACTTAGTTAAATATTAGAGAATTGATCGTCAGTTATGGGAATAACAGTCAATTAGGATTTAATTCGAATACTTAGAGGAACATAGGGAATTCTATGCCCTAGCCGCGTTTTTCTCTATTAATCATCTTTTCTAAAACGTTCTTGAAATTCTTGATTCTTATTTTTTATTTAATTATTTAAAACCTTTTTAGTTACAATTCACCCCTATTACTCTATTTCATCCAACTAAAGCTGAAATAACTAATTAGTGGCTGGAGTACTATTCCTCGTGGGACGATCTCTTTCTCACATACTTTATTACTTGTAACGATCGGTGCACTTGCCGAAGTCGCAACAAGTTTTTGGCGCCGTTGCCGGGGAATAGAAATATTTCAACACTAAGTAGTTGTTGAAACTCTAGATTGGATTTCTTTTTCTTTTGTTATCTAACTCGTTTATGCGAGGTACCATAGACGAGAAATTGCCAGTTTGATCCCGAAATTGAAAAGACAAAGAAGGAGAAACGGAAACTTGCTCAACGAGTAAAGGAAAGGCTAGTAACTCTAGTGCCGGGACTCGAACCGGTTATAATGGCGTAAAATGGTGAAGATCCTCTTCGCCTTCTTCCTCCAAGAAAGACCATGGGCGATTATATGACGCTTAATCTCCGCCAGTGGCAGCAACTAGCATTGTCAATCCACCAGTAATGCAAATAATTTTGAAATCAAGCCATCCCTCATAGGCTTGGTTCAACAACGCTCTTTAGTGGGAGTGATTTAGAGGATCCTAATCAGCATATTGAGACTTTTCGCAGATTTGTGATACCATCAAGATGAATGGGGTTTCAAGGGGCTATTCGTGTGAGACTCGTTTCCTTTCTCTTTGACAGGGAAAGCAGGAGCTTGGCTTCGTTCTTGTCCTAATGGAAGTCTCTCCACTTGGGACATTATTACCACAAAGTTCCTAGAGAAATTTTTCCTTCTTCTAAGTATACAAAAGCTGCTCGTCGGACATCCGTTGCTTTACTCAAGGCAATGGGGAATCATATTGCCAAGCTTGGGAAAGATTCAAGGAGTTGCTTAGGAAGTGCCCACAACATGAGCTGCAAGACTATGATCAGTGAGAATATTCCTCAATGGGATGCTTCCGTCCTCTAGGATGATGATTAATGTTACGGCAAACGAGTGGTACGTTAAAAATAAAACTCCGAGAGGAATCATTGGAGTTGTTTGAAGATATGGGGTCCTTAGAGAATGAAACTGTTACTCCACAACCAAAGAGGGGAGTTCTTCAGCTAGACTCTTACAATACAATGTTGGCCCACAATGAGAACATTGCCCAACAAAACAAGGTGATCCAACAGCAGTTAGCTTCCATCACTAAACAGCTTGCCTCTTCTCAGGTGTCATCTATCACTTCTCAGCCTCCTTTGCTTTGTGATTTTTGCAAAGGGGAACACGCTAATGGAGATTGTGCAGCATTCATTAATGGAGAAACAGCTGAGGTTAACTACATGGGTAATCCTCCCAGAAACCGCTTTAATCCGTATAGCAACACATACAATCGGGCCGGAAATCTCACCCAAACTTTTCCTACAAACCCCAAGGCAAGACCTCGCAGTTCCACCAAACCACCACTACCGATCCGGAAAAGGCTTTGACACAGCTTGACTCTTACCACTACCGAATACATACAGGGGATCGAAGCTTTCCGTAATGAAACAAAGTCTCTGCTCAAGAATCGGGGGCTTCGATCCGAATTTGGAGAATCGATTGGTCAATTATCAAAGCAAATAGCGAGAGAAGCCAAGGGTCCTTCCTAGTGATACAGAGGTCAATCCAAAGGAGCATTGTAAGGCCATAACTACAAGGAGTGGTATAGTGGTGCAATGGCCGAGAAATCTGCTCCGATGAAGGACAAGTCTCGAGAAAGGGAGGAAGAGGTCGAGCAATGTAATGTGCAGCGGGGTTCCAAAGGAGATAGTTACAAAGAAGTCTCCCACTCCTTCTTATGCAAAACCCCTTATCCCCAAAGGTTGAAGCAACAGATTCTAAGCAACAAGATGCCAAGTTCTTGGATATTTTTAAGAAATTGCATATTAACATTCCTTTTGCGTAAGCTCTTGAAAATATGCCTAATTATGCAAAGTTCATGAAAGATTTGCTTTCCAAGAAGCATAAGTTGCAAGAGGCGTAAATAGTGGCATTGACTCAAAGAAGGTGAAGGCCATCATTCAAACTAAGTTGCCACCAAAGCTTAAGGATCCGGCAGCTTTAGCATTCCTTGTGCAATAGGGAATGTCAATATGGGCGAGCACTTTGTGACTTGGGAGCTAGTATTAATTTAATGCCCTTATCTCGTGGCAAAAGCTCTCGGCATTAAAGAGATGAAGCCTACTATGATGTCATTACGCTTGGCTGATAGATCCATTAAGAAGCCGAAGGTGTCATTGAGGATGTGCTTGTGAAAGTGGACAAATTCATCTTCCCGTGGATTTTGTGGTTCTTAACATGGAGGAAGATGCTGAACTTCCTTTGCTTTGGGAAGACCCTTCTTGGCTACCGCGAAAGCGGTAATTGATGTAGTGGCTGAAAATGGAATTCCAAATGAATGACGAGAAAATCACTTACAATGTGTTTCAATCCATGAAATACCCATTGATAATAGTGACTGTTTTAGAATTGATGTAGTTGACGAAGCCATTCAGAGGGTCTTTTTCAAGAAGATTCGGATGAGTCCTTAGAGGATGATATTGCTCGGTTATGCATGTGGAAGAAGAGGTTTCTGCAGATGAAAATTCTAATTTACAGGTAGAGAAGCTGCAAAGGAAGGATTATGATGCACCACCTGTTGCTCCTAAGGTAGAACTAAAGGAGCTCCCTTCTAATCTGAAGTATGCTTTTCTAGGAAAGGATGACACTTATCCCGTTATTGTTAGCGCTGAGTTGTCACCTACCGACGAAGAGAAGTTGCTTGAAAGTTTTGACTACCCACAAGACCGCAATAGGGTGGTCTATATCGATTTGAAAGGGATTAGTCCCTCATTCTCGCACTCATAAAATTCTAATGGAGAACGATGTGAAACCAAGTAAGGCAGCCCCAAAGGAGACTTAACCCGACTATGAAGGAAGTGGTGAGAAAGGAGGTGATGAAATTGTTAGATGCGTGTATGATTTATCCTATCTCCGATTCAAAATGGGTTAGTCCAAGACATGTAGTACCGAAGAAGGGTGGAGTCACCGTAGTACGTAATGAGAACAATGAATTGATACCCACTAGAACTGTCACGGCCGGAGAATGTGTGTGGATTATAGAAGATTGAACGATGCCACTCGTAAGGACTTCTTTCCTTTACCATTCATGGACCAAATGCTTGAAAGGCTTGCAGTCACTCTTATTACCGCTTCTTAGATGGCTATTCTGGTTACAATCAAATAGCAAAGGATCCAAAGGATCAAGAGAAAACATTTTCACTTGCCCTTTGGTATTTTTGCTTATAGACGGATGCCCTTGCCTTTGCAATGCCCCACCTACTTTTCGTAGGTGCATGTTGTCTATCTTCTCTGACATGACTGAGAGATTTATTGAGGTATTTATGGATGATTTCTCTGTTTTTGGCACTTCGTATGATACTTGCTTGGCTAATTTGTCTCGTACTCCAAAGATGTCAAGAGAGTAATTTGGTGCTTAATTGGGAAAAATGCCACTTTATGGTGAAAGATGGGATAGTCTTGGGTCATAGAATATCTGATAAAGGGATAGAAGTGGATAGAGCCAAGATTATAATCATCAAAGACTTGCCCTCCCACCAATGTACGTAGTGTTCGCAGCTTTTCTTGGTCATGCGGTTTTTACCGAAGGTTTATCAAGGATTTTTCCAAGATAGCCAAACCACTTAGTCGCTTGTTGGTCAAAGATGAAGACTTTAACTTCAACAAAGAGTGTCGATGGCATTCAAATTGTTGAAAGAAAGATTAACAACCGCACCTATTCGAGAGCACCCGATTGGGATCTACCGTTTCGAGCCGATGTGTGATGCCGGTGACTACGCCATAGGAGTTGTTTTGGGGCAAAGGAAGAATAAGTTGTTACATGTTATATATTATGCAAGTAAAGTTCTGAATGAGGCACAGCTGAATTATGCAACAACTGAGAAGGAGATGCTTGCAGTTATTTATGCATTAGATAAGTTTAGACAAGATTTGATTGGTTCCAAAGTTATTATTTTTACTGCATCATGCGTCTAAAATATCTCTTGACTAAGCTAGACGCTAAGCCAAGGCTTCTCCGTTGGATGCCGCTACTCCAAGAGTTTAAGATTGAAATCAAAGACAAGAAAGGGGTAGAGAATGTGGTAGCCGATCACTTGTCTAGGATTCTGAGTTAAGGAGTTGCAAGATGATTCGTAAATGGAGATTCATGATGAATTTCCGTGATGAGTATGTCTTGGCAATTAGCGGTGTTCCTTGGTTTGCTGATTTTGCTAATTATAAGGCCATTGGAATGATACCAGAGGGACTAACATGGCGCAGAGGAAGAAGTTCATGCATGATGTTCGGCAGTATATCCGGATGAGCCTTTCTTATTTTTCAGTGTGCAGATGGAATGCTCCTGGCCAGTATCCCGAGGAGGAAACTCATAAGATCCTCCGGCATTGTCACGGTTCAGATTATGGTGGACATTTCACTGGAGAACGCACCGCCGCTAAGGTACTACAAAGCGGTTTTTATTGGCCTACATTGTACGGGAATATCTCTAGGAGACATGAGATGCCACTCAACAACATTCTTGTTATTGAGATATTTGATGTGTGGGGAATTGATTTTATGGGGCCATTCCCAAGCTCTTTTAACAACAAGTACATTCTTGTAGCTGTGGACTATGTTTCAAAGTGGGTAGAGGCAATTGCTCTTCCCACTAATGAAGCTAAGGTGGTGATATCCTTTCTCAAAAAGAATATATTCAGCGGAGTTCGGGTACCGAGGGCCATTATCGGTGACGGAGGCACTCATTTTTGTAACCGACGCTTTCAATCATTGCTTAGCAAATATGGTGTCAATCATCGTGTCACTACTCCATATCACCCACAAACTAGTGGGCAAGTGGAGATTTCTAACAGGAATTGAAGCAAATTTCGAGAAGACTGTTGGGAAGTCAAGGAAGGATTGGTCCCGTGCTTGATGATGCTTTGTGGGCATACCGAACGGCATTCAAGACTCCTATCGGCATGTCACCGTTTCAACTGTTATATGGTAAATCTTGCCACCTTCCGGTGGAGCTTGAGCATAAGGCGCTTTGGGCAACTAAGTCGCTGAACTTTGATGTTAAATCTGGCGATGAAAAAGGCTACTTGCTTGAATGAGCTTGATGAATTCAGAATTTTTGCATATGAGAGTGCTAGCCTCTACAAGGAGAGAACCAAGAGATGGCATGACAAGAGGATTCTTCCAAAAGAGTTTCATCCGGAACAGCAGGTATTACTTTATAACTCTCGCTTTAAAACTTTTTCCAGGAAATTGAAGTCTAGGTGGTCGACCGTTTGTAGTGAAAGAGGTTACACCTTTTGGTGCAATTGTCATTGCACCAATAGGTTCGATGACGCTTTTAAAGTAAATGGGCAGAGATTGAAGCCTTACCATGGTGGAGACATTGACAGAGGAAGAACCTCAGTGGCACTAGAAGCTGAGAACTAAGATGATATCCGTCAGGCTCAGGACGTTAAACAAGCGCTGATTTGGGAGGCAACCCAATAAGTTTTCTTTTTCATTTTTAGTTAGTTTTAGTAGATATTCTAGGATAGGAAGGTTGTGAAAAGTATGGAGCAAACTATAAGCTCCATACAACCTAAAAAAAAAATGAGGGTTTTTAAACAGAAAGTTGGCGCCCTCTCGTCTGCTTCTCCGTTCACCGTTTCCTCTCTCCCCTCCCAGCCACCGTCTCCTCCCTCTTCCCCAACCACCGTCGACCCCACTCCTTCCTCTTCCCCAACCTCCATCGACCCCCACCTTATCTTTCCCTCCCACCGTCGACCGAAACCCCTCTCGTCGACCCCTCTCCCTCTTTCCTTCTTGTTCCTCCTCCATCACCCTTCGTCTTCCACCACCGTACACCACCCCCTCCTTCGTCTTCCCCCATCGCCACCCCAGCCGACCACCAACCTCCCCCTTCCCCCTCCAAAATTTTTCCCAAACATCCACCCCTTCACCCGACCCCCACCGTCGGCCCCCTTTTTTTTTCCTATTTGTTTTTTTTTATTTCGGTCAAAAAGCCACAATGGGAAAAGGGAAAGACAAGGACAAGGCTATTCAACCATATGCCCCTCCGGTTGCTGGTTCCAAACAGGGCTCGAGCTTCTTCTTCCTCTCACACCACCCCTAGAGGTTCCAAGTTCTTATCACCGAAAGTAGGGAGCTGCACGGCCCCGGTTTCTTCCCAAAAGCTTTGTCCCCGAGAGGGTGATTGATACATTCTTGCCTAGTGTACCACCAATCGAAGAAATTATACGGCGCCGTAAATGGAAGACATTGGTAACTTTCCCTACCAATAGCTCTAGTAAACTCGTCGAGAATTTTTGCCAATGCCGATGTAGCACAGATGGGGAAACTCGTATGTCTTGGGTTCTGGGGTATATCCGTTCCTTTTGATGCCGCTACTATTGAGAGTTTTCTGAAACTAGTTATGATCCGAGCAGCCCTTGTGCTTTCCAAGATCATATGAAATTATTTACCCCCATCCGCCTGCACAATTTAGACGATATTGCTGCCACGAAACTCTGCCAGTGCGCATTGCCCATCCCTCTTCGGTCTGTGTGAGAGGCACAAATTACCTGGAATCCCTGAAAAATTGGCCAGGTCTGCTCTGACTGCGGAGGCCCGTCCCTGGTTCTATTTCCTCAATAGCAACATCCTTCCATCTACTAACCATGGTGATGTCAACCCTGAGCGGCCGTGCTCATTTGTGAAATCCCGCGATCGATATCTTGATATCGCTTCGATCCTTTCGATAGGATTGCCCAAACCATCACCTCGGGAAGGAAGGAGAGCAAATTGGGATATTCCTCACTTATCATGCAACTATGTCTTCTGGCGGGTGTCACAATTCCAAGCTAGATGAAGCCTTGATGTTCGGTTGGCTTCCCGATTCATGGTCCACAATCAACAACCGGACTTGAAGCCTCCAGAGGCATGCCATGATGCAACCCGATACAGCACACGCCCTCCCCCAATGCGGCCCATCCACTACTCGAGAACCTACTGGGTGTCGGTGACGAGACCTCGGTGATCCCACTACTCTTAGGCAACTAAACGCCAAGTGCGTTATCCGACCCGATGGTCGAGGCCCTATGCATCAAGCGTAATATTGACCCAACTAGTTGTCAACCAACTGAGGACGACAACGATCCCGACGATGCGGTCACACAAGAGGACGCCGATGACCACTCCGATGACTTTTGACGAGAGCACTCCACATCGAGTTAGAGACCTAAACCAGGGAGTACTAGTTCCTTTCCTTTTATTGATTGTTCAAACATTGAGGACACCTGCCTCGATTTATGTGTGGGGTAGGGATATGATTTCTTTGGCATTGCTTGTTCTTATTCAATTGAAAAGAATTCCTTGAAAATTTTTATTTGAGATTTTTGCATTATTGAGGATTATACCTTAACTTTGAGCATCCCCATCTTAGAGAGTATTATCAAGTAAAACAATAAAAAGGAAAAGAATGTTTCAATTAAGCCTAAGAGCATTGAATTTTTGTAGCAATCTGGAGATGGACTATGGGAATAGGGATTAGTTTGGAATATGATCAACAAATTATTAGTTTTTTTTAATATTTTGATACCTGATTCCTCTAGGAAATGAGATTAGACCTTTAATTGGCCAAGTAAAACTTTGTTTAAGGAAAGGACTCAAGTGAGTTACTATGAAAAAAAAAAAAAAAGAGAAACACAACTCCAATGACTACTCTAGACCTACTTAGTAACCCGTGCCGCATCACCCATGCCAGAGGTCGCGTCAAACCAGAAGGTCAAAGAGGGTTATGAGTTGAGCTAAAAGCCTCTTGAGGTGCCAGTTGGAGTAACCGAGTAACCGGTGCCGCATCACCCATGCAGCAAGGTCGCGTAAAAGGGGACCTACAACGGCTCAAGAAAAGTATATAATAAAAAGTTATTTCTTACATGAGGATCCCTATGAAATTAACTGCAAAGCTTGGTTTTAGCCGGGGCATTTGAATTTTTCTCGGAGGAATTAAGTAGGATAATATTCTTTACTAATCTTATGGTTGGACTTATTACTTTCTGATCCCCTGGATCATGGGACGTTAAGGGATTGTCACGATTGTTTAAGGCTGATGGCTTAGTAATCTATTCTTATAAGACATTAACTTAAATAAGATTTGATGACATAATCTAGGTGTGGTGGTTTATTGCTCTCTGTTTAGGAATGTCATAAGTAATGTTCTTTTTAAGATAATGAATTCTCTTTATTTTGCTTGAGGACAAGCAAAGATTTAAGCGTGGGAGAGTTTGATAAGTATATATTTTATAATTAAATAAGGGTAGATTCTGGGATATATTGAATTGAATTTATTAATAATATACCTATTTAATTAGATCTTATATATTTATCTATCTTTTAAATAAATCTAGGATAAAAGAATATTATAACAGAAAATCTATTGATATCCTATTTTATTGTGCAGGAAATATTATGTGATCTAAAAAGGAGATATTCAAGGAATCAAAAGGCAATTGATATTGGGGAAAAGATAAAAACGCGTGGGACCCATAGCAAATAGAGAACGGATGCAATATATATTAAAAAGAAGCAACACATCAAAAAGGAGGCAGCGAGAATTAGAGAAAGAACAAACGACGAAAGCTGAGAAGCCGAGAGGAAAAAGACGCAGACGCAGACCAGACGCCGCAAGGAAAAGCAAAAAGAGGACGTCGCTTTGGTTTTCATCTCTTTTTCTTAATTTGTTAACCTAGCCATGCTTGGCTAATTTCCTTTTAGTAGTTAGGGCGAGGATGAACCCTATGTTAATTTGAGTATTTATTTGAAATTCTCTATTGAATGTTATTTACCATATTGAATGAGTTATATTTACTTAAAGCCTTCTCAAAAGATCGATCACCTTTTAGATTGCCCATAGGTTAGTGCATGACAATAGAGATGTTGGTGCACTTAACCGTAACCTTTAATTCATCATAAAATTGCATGACCTAGACATAGGCTTACAAATTTATGTGATCTTATAATTCGGTTTACATAATCTTTCTAAATAATACCGAGACATTAGGTTATTTTTAAAGATAACGACTAAGGTAGCATCAAGAAATTGGGACTTAGTTAAATATTAGAGAATTGATCGTCGCTTATGGGAATAATAAATCAATTAGGGATTTAATTCGAATACTTAGAGGAACATAGGGGAATTCTATGCCCTAGCCTTGTTTTTCTCTATTAATCATCTTTTCTAAAACGTTCTTGAAATTCTTGATTCTTATTTTTATTTAATTAGTTAAAACCTTTTTAGTTACAATTCACCCCTATTACTCTATTTCATCCAACTAAAGCTGAAATAACTAATTAGTGGCTGGAGTACTATTCCTCGTGGGACGATCTCTTTCTCACATACTTTATTACTTGTAACGATCGGTTTGTTATACACCAAATATTTGTATAGCATGCATTGATTTTGGGATATGTATAATCTGTATAAAAGAGATACGATCCCAAAATCAATATTGTTGTTATACAAATATTTGGTGTATAACAAATATATAGATCCCCGTGTTGTGATCTGTTGTTATAACCAAATTGTACCGTGTAATCTTTTAAAAGGCGTTCTTAATGAGTTATTTCACTCCTCGCTTTCTTTCTTTTGACTTCAAATTAAATGAAGTAGAGCTTTAAATTATTCATTATTATTATTATTATTATTATTATTATTATTTTTATTATTATTATTATTATATATTATTTATTATTATTATTATTATATATTATTATTACTATTATATATATATATATATATATATATTTTAATATATTGAATCAGACCCACTTTAGTGGGTCTGATTACTTTCTTCACGCCACATAAGTGGCGTGAAGTTTATTCACGGGACTTGTCCCGTGAAGTTTATTCACGTGACTTGTTCCGTGAAGAAAGTTCACGCAACCTAGGTGGGTCCAGCGGACAAAACCAGTGTCGTAAAGAAGCTCTGCGGAACTTAGCTAATACGTAAAGAATCCTCACGCAATTAATGACGTAAGACTTAGTTTGGCAAATAGTTTGGAAAGAGATTTATTTTGGTAATTATTTTTTTTCAAAAAATTATTTTGGTCAAAAACCCTATAACCAATATAGCAAGTAGTTTAGTTATAACAAGTAGTTAGTGGTTTAGTTTCGTTATTTGGTCTTCTCTATATAAGAGGCCTACTGAACATAGTAAAGATAATTAATAAGAATATATTTTTCTCTCAATCTTTCTTTTTCTCAGTTTCAGTTTCACTTTATCATATTAAACACTTCAAAATATAAACCTTAGAATGAAAATAATGAGTATCTTAGGTTCATGAGAATGGAAGAAATTAAAGGTGAAGTTTGTATAAATAATAGGAATTTTCTGAGATAGTTTGCCTCATGAGAAAATTAAAGTGGGTCCTATGCATAAGAACTTAAACCAAAGGCGGACTTAAGAATTTTAATGACAGGGATGAAAAAAATACTATATCATAAATAAAAGTACTTGAAATATAATACAGTCTTATTATACAATATAATTAAGAGCAATTTTACACACTATTTTTCCCCGTAGCGCCAAAGACCACGTACTTTTTCAATTAGCAAAAGTACACACGTGGCCACGTTTGGGAGCGCCTGTCCACTTCTTTCTTTGGCCGACTTCTACAACCGTTAACTTGGATGGAATGCTCGACGTGGCGCTTATTTGGCCGACACGTCCGACGTGACGCCGACGTGGATGCCGACGTGAAGCCGATAGTAGGAAAAAAATTACCATTTTGCCCCTTAGTTTTAAATGAAAATTACCTTTTGCCCTTAGTTTTAAATGAAAATTACCCTTTGCCCTTAGTTTTAAATAAATAAATAAACTAAAAATACCTCTTCCACCACCTAAAGGCCCCACCATTACGGCCGACCACCACCACCGGCCGGCGGCGGCCGCGGTGGTCGGGCCATGGGGTGGTGGGGCCCACTAAGGAGGGGGTATTTTTAGTTTTTTTAAATAAAAAAACTTAGGCAAAAGGGTAATTTTTATTTAAAAATAAAGGCAAAAGTGTAATTTCACCCGAAGTTATCTGTTCATTTCCATCCAACTTAACAGTTGAATAACGGTCAACTAAGCGCCGTGGACAATGGCGCTCCCAAAACGTAACCACGTGCATTTTTGCTTTTTAAAAGCACGTGGTGCCGATACCTTCAGGCCAAAAGCTCACATGTAAATTGCTCCTTAACCCTATACAATATAATATAGGATTATCATTGAACCTACTATTTATTCTTACAATTTTAATTTTAATCAATTATAGCACAAAAGGGTAGCATAGATTGAATATATGAGGCCTACTTTTTGTCTTTCCTCCCACTTATTTTTCTCTTCATTTCTCTCTAACTAAGGAAGCACATTATGGGCTTCACACTCTAAAGGATCCAAATTAGTAGGAAGCCAGAGGGTGACAATCCCCAATCAACAAGTTGCCTTATTTTATTTAATTTTTAATAAATTTTGTAGACATGCTTATCATTATGGGTCACCAAGAATATCACCATCATAAAGGCCAGCATTGTCACATTTAATTAAAACCCTCCACAGCTCATGGGTAAACAGATATGAAAACTTACTTAGAGCCTGGACAGAAGTCATTCTTTTCCTGTAGTCCTTGTTCAACAGTCTTTTTATGAAGTCCTTGGCCTTTGCAGATACAGTAGGCCAATGAAGATCATCAAAATTTGGATCAGCTCTGAGCACTGCACCAAATATTCCGGATTTTGTTCGAACCCCGAAAGGTCGACTTCCACATAATAACAAGATATAGGCTCCTTCCAAACTATAGGATCTGTGAAGGACCTCAGGCGCAACATAGTAGGCACTTCCAACGATGTCATTCAAATCTTTCATCTGCACATAAATATACAGGAAGGAGTTAAGAGATGTAACTAAAGATGTAAAAATTGTAAATAACTTTTGAAGTAACTTAATTGTAATGATTGCACATGGTTCAAAGACAAAAGAACAGATGAGCAATCAAGTCAAGGGATCCCATGAAACACATAACAGATAACGAAATTGAGGGCAGCGTTATGTTTTATGCGTAAAGATTTTTTTTTCTTTAAATTTTGGGGGGCGGGGGCCCACCCTAGCCCCCTGGGTCGGCCACTGACCTGAACATATATGCATACAAGTTTTATTAACCTTGAGTTTAATTTCATCGAGTTTTATTGATGACGGGTAAAGAGGATTTTTTAGAAGAGAAAGTCTCGATCTGTCCATCACTAGCAAATTTCAGATTGATAAAAGTCCTTAAGTGATATTTTCAACTTTTGCAATTAATTAACACCAAGTCCCTGCACAATTTGGAAAATATTCATTCATTACCATTGGTAAAATATTGCTTAAAATATCATTATTTTAAACTAAAATTCTGCATCTTCACCTTCCCTCTAAATTAAATATGTTTAATTAATTTAAATCAACTTTGTACGTGTATCCCACTCGTCTTTTACTCAAATGAGTAAGGAACTCATACGATTCACATGAGCACGTAACCTCCGGTTAAACAAATTAAAGAAGCAGTTCAAGACATGATTCTATATATAAATATCAAGTTGCAAGAAACCAACATTGCGGTATTTATCTTACAAGTTCCAACAAAATCATATATAACAATAATTGCAAAACTTCACAATTGGCTTTTGTCTCTATGTTATGTGACGGTGAAGTACTTTGCTCCTTAATATAAGATTTATTTGATTCTATTAAGGAAGTTGGTTAATATAACATGTTTTTTTTTTCTAAAACACCCTAAATTATCTTCATTAATTCCTTCATATCTCTTACTGTATTATTGTTGAGAGGCATTAATATAATAATGGTAACTTAAGAAAATATTGACAAATATAAAAAATAGGCGTTACATTAATGATCAGGATCAACTCTCCAATTAAGTCTTATATTAAAAAAAGACTGGAAGAGTACAATAAACCAAGTCACTTTTATGGTGTTTTTTTTTCCTTACATTGCGTAAAAGAAAAAATCTTCAAGAATATTGCAACACACTACAATATATGTTTCAAATACCTTCCCACGTTAGCTTCACGTACGCATTATCTGATCAGATGAGACGAAATTAAATTTTTCTCATATATTTTAATTTGTTTTTTCGGGTTTATGAAGAAGATGGTTGATAGACCCCAAATATTAAAAAAGGAAAATGGCTGGAATTTGCTGCATAAATTATAAGAAAATCCAAATTATAGGATCCAATGTTCGTACGTGATTTGGATCGGATAACACTTTTGTTTTGTAATTGAGGCATACAAATGAAAACAGGACATTAATTAAGTCATAAACATCAAATTAATGGTTTATCTAAGTTAATGTTGACCTGATCTAAGAACCCTAGATGGAACAATCATTTGATGTGTTTTCATAATCAACGTCATCAAAACTTATTTGCCGGGTCAAATATGCTCTCTATAATACACGACAAGAATATAGTTCTAGTGTTTGATCCATAATATAACTACTTATTCATTTTTATTTTATCAAAAGAGAAAATATATAATGCTAAAATAACGGTCACAAACATCTTTCCAAAGTTCTACGATAGTGTTAGAACAATGTACTATAACAATATTAAACTTATAATACCATTATGGTTCAAAAATCAAAACATAATGGAGAATCTTATTTGCATTTTTTTAACTTAAAATATTCGTCATGAAGAACATATACCATCTCTATATAATGCATTTACACACTGCCCTTTTGCATACCAACTCAAGTAGAGCTTCTCTTTACAATCTATAATACTTCATACCAAACACATCAAGTATGGCTTCCAACGGTCAAAACCACTGTGTTATAACTCTGTTGCTCATTCTCACAATCTGGAGTTCTGGGGCAGTGTCCCGGAAGCTTCAAGAATCTTCCTTCTTAGAAAGACATGAGCAATGGATGGCCAAATATGGTAAAGTGTACAAGGATGTTGCAGAGAAGCAAAAACGGTTTGAGATATTCAAGAACAATGTTCAGTTCATTGAGTCCTTCAATTCTGATGACATCAAACCCTACAAGCTCAGCATCAACCAGTTTGCAGATCAAACCAATGAAGAGTTTAAGGCCATTCGCAATGGTTTGAAGAGGTCCCATGAATCATCAACTAGGACAGAGATATCGTTGTTTAGGTACGAGAATGTCACTGCTCTTCCTGCTACTGTGGATTGGAGGAAGAAAGGAGCTGTTACTCCCATCAAGAATCAAGGCGAATGTGGTAAGATTAAATAAACAACACTAGAACATATAGTCATGATTTATCCTCAGTTTTCTTAATTCTCTTTTGTTTTGTTTCATTGGTTCATGGGAAAAAAGAGAGTAAACGATTGTTTATGTCACTTAATTTAGGTCATTATATGCTCTCTGAGATAAATATGTTAGAATAGTTTTTATCACGTAAAGCGTAAAAGAGCTTTTGTTTTTGTGTTCCCAAGCATGCATCTTTATATGGGAAATGTCAAGTAAACTATTTTCTATGTTAACCCTTGTTTAATGAAACCAGGGAGTTGCTGGGCATTTTCAACTGTTGCAGCAACAGAAGGAATCCACCAGCTAACTACTGGAAAGCTAGTGTCTTTGTCAGAGCAAGAGCTAGTTGATTGTGACACAAAAGGTGTGGACCAAGGATGTGAGGGTGGTTACATGGAAGATGGATTTGAATTCATCATAAAAAATGGAGGAATTAACACTGAGGCAAACTACCCCTACACAGCAACTGATGGCAAATGTAACACCAACAAGGAAGCATCCCATGTTGTTCAAATTAAGGGTTATGAGAAAGTTCCAGTTAACAGTGAGCTAGCACTACAGAAAGCCGTGGCCAACCAGCCTGTTTCTGTATCCATTGATGCCGGAGATGGTTCTTTCCAATTTTACTCCAGCGGTGTTTTCACCGGAGAATGTGGTACTCAGCTTGATCATGGTGTAACCGCCGTCGGTTATGGTGCGACTGATGATGGCACTGAGTATTGGATTGTGAAGAACTCATGGGGAACTGAATGGGGTGAAAAAGGGTACGTGAGGATGGAGAGAAACATAAAAGCCAAGGAAGGTTTATGTGGAATTGCCATGGATTCTTCTTATCCAACTGCTTAAAAATTTCACTATATTAATGTAACCATGTTATGAATTTGCTTATCCTCAAATATATGTGTTGATATGTAATGATTGCAATATGATATACTCCTGTCCCTATTATTTCAGTTAGCAAATTTTGATTGGTTTTGAGTTAAATTATAAAGAGCAAATGCTTTTAACCTTTCAATTTTTTTCCTATAATACCCCTATTTATACTTATTATTAGGAGCATTATATATGTGTGTTTATGTGTGTCAATATATATATATATATGTAGATATATATATCATATATAAACATATGTGTGTGTGGATAGATCTATATGTATACTGATATATATAACACATATATGTATACACATGGCTATATAAAAGTTCCTAATATACATATATAAACTAATATTGCCATATATCTAACGAAGCGCGAATTAAAACACTTATAATTATGTGCAACTTGTTCTCTTTTAAATTTATATGAGGACATTTGTAGCAAATGAGTAAAATTAACCTAATTTAACCTCTTCTTAATCCTCCCAAAATCTGCTAAATTGCTCCTATAATTAGGACGGAGTAGTATGTAAAAATAGCAAAATGATTTCAATTGAGTTATAAAAATGTTTGAGTGTCCTCAAAGTGAGTAAATTTCAAAACATCAAATCTCACTGAAAATGTTACGAATTTACTTATATATGTGCAATTGACTTTTCAGCGTTTAAGCCTCAAATTTGTAAACAACCTGGGCTCTAATCAGATTAACCGAGTTTTTTTGTCATTTATAATAATGTTTAAAATAAATGAGGCAATCGAATGCATGTTAAGAGAGTTTGTGCGATGAATATATTAAAATTGATGACTCTCTGGTTAACTTCTTATCTGGTTCATGGGGAGCCTCATATTGGCTTCCTAGCATTCCTTAATCCTCACTTCTCCTATTTTATAGCTTTTAATTTATTCCTTTTTATCCTCATAATTTTCGTTGTTTGTTTGTGTTTGTTCTTTCTTCGTTTATCTGATGACTTTGTCTTGTGGTTATTTTGTTTTGCACTACCTTGTCATCTTAGCCCTTCTCCACGATTTTCTCTGGCTTTACTACAAAGCTTTCGATCTCTAGCTTACTCTTCCATTGGATTTTTCAAGACAGACATGGTTTATCAAGTTGCGAGAAGCCAACATGGTCGTATTTATGGATTTTTCAAGACAGACATGGTTTACAGTTTAAACAAAATCATAATACTTGCGAAACTGCATATACTTGTGGTTTGTTCCTATGTTATAGAAAGCATAAACAAGTCCTATTAATAGATTTTTTTAGTCGTAGAAGTAATAATATTAAATAATGCAATAAATTAAAAGGTTTCAGTCTCAAAATAATGCAGGATGTGACACCTTCAAAAGAAAAAGATACCCCGTACGTACACATACGTACATACTTTCACACCCCAATCCACATGGCTACGTTTATAGTATAATTAAGGGAAAATCTACCTCAGAGCCCAAGTAATCAAGATATTATCAAAAAAGGCTCAAATAAAAGTGACATGTCAAAAAAAGGTCCTAGTTGTTAATGTATACTAATTTAGTTGTTAATGTTATAATGATATAGTTGTTAACGTATACTGATTTAGTTGTTAATGTTGTACTGATATAGTTGTTAACGTTTCTAAAATAATACCTAAAAAAGTCTTGGGCCTTTTCTGACATGTGGATTTCTTTTAGCCCTTTTTGACAATATCTTAGTTACTTGTAGAGGTGGGAATAGACTAGGTCCCTATCATTTATTGTTTTTCATTCTTATATTCTAATTTCAAGTTATATTTATATAGATTTTGATAGGCTCAAAGTATACAAAGCCTATTTATGGTCTCAAGGCCTCGCAATATGAGGCATTTTTAAAGGTCTATATTGTAAGTAAGCCTTTAAAAAGGCTTCAGCTCACTGCGCCTTATGAAGATTCAAGCCCAAGCTCAGGCCTTCTACCCCCATTATAGGCTCAGGCTTGTTTAGCCAAAGCCTGGTCTATTTCTATTCCTAGTTACTTGGGCCCTGAGGGGGATTTTCCCTATAATTAATTATCTGGTGAGACTATGGAATTAATTTTTCTGATATATATGATGTTTTTTAAGATGGTTGATACTTGATATAGACTAAAGAAGAAGGAGAAGAGGATGGTTAATTGGGAATGGAATAATCTGTATATATAAGAAAATCCAAATTATAGAATCCCATGTGTCATACGTAATTTAGAGAACCCCTAATTATTTTATCGATATTAATTGATTGATATATAATTCACACAGATAATTTTCTTTCTATTTTAATAACAGACGTATATTTTTCAGAAATCAGAATCGGGAATCTTATTTTCATTTTTTTAATATACAAAGTTCACAATAAAATATTTGAATAATGATTGAAGTACGTAAGGCCTCTCAATATTAACCATCGTTTTTTTAATAAATTAAATGAGGGTACAAAAATAAGCCTTTAGGAAAACCATAATAAGCTCATAGACTAACCCTATAATATGATCTTATAATATTATATAATTATAAGCTAACCGTAGACTCTAATCAAATTAAATGTAATGTAGATATAATATAATATAAGAAAATATTAATTTAGAATATAATATCTATATCAAATATCAACACCGAATATATCATTCCTATATCTCATAAAAAAAAAATTAAAAAAAAAAAAAAAACCTCAACTATATAAACCGTTCTCTCAGTGCCTTTTTCATACCAACTCAAGAGCTTCTCTTTACTATCTATAGTAATACTTCATGCCCAACACATATTCAAGTATGGCTTCCAACGGCCAAAACCTTGTTATCATTTTCCCTATTATTAATCGTTTTTTAATAACTTAAATGAGGTACAAATAAGCCTTTAGGAAAACCTTACTAAACTGATAGGCTAACCCTATATAATCTGATCTTATAATCTTATATAATATAAACTAACCCTAGAATTTAATCAAATTAAATATAATATAGATATAATATAAGAAAATATTAATATAGAATATAATGGGGAAAATGATAGAAAAATACCACTTAAATTTTAAAATCTTATTAACAATAACAGTAATGGGCCGGATTAACAAAAACAGTAATACAATTGAAAACTCATTTTGTTGGGAAATCACCTATTTAGAATTTTGAAGTTTAAGTGGTATTTTCTTAAGATTTTCCCAATATAATATCTATATCAAATATCAAAACCGAGACTATCATCCCTATATCTCGAAAAAAAAAAAACTCTACATAAACTGTTCCCTCAGTGACTTTTTCATACCAACTCAAGAGCTTCTCCCCATCCGCTATCAAGAGCTTCTCTTTACTATCTATAATAATACTCCATGCCCAACACATATTCAAGTATGGCTTCCAACGGCCAAAACGGCTATGTTCTAACATTATTGTTGCTCATTCTCACATTCTGGAGTTATGGGGCTGTGTCACGGAAGGTTCAAGAATCTTCTTCGTCATTAGAAAGACATGAGCAATGGATGGCCAAGTACGGTAAAGTGTACGATGATGTTGCAGAAAAGCAAAAACGCTTTGAGATATTCAAGAACAATGTTCAGTTCATAGAGTCCTTCAATTCTAATGGCACCAAACCCTACAAGCTCAGCGTCAACCAGTTTGCAGATCAAACCAATGAAGAGTTCAAGGCCACTCATAATGGCTTGAAGAAGAAGCCTCATGGATCACCTAGGTTGACCATGTCGTCGTCTTCGTCTGTGATGGAGGAGACGCCGTCGCCGTTTAGGTACGAAAATGTCACTACTCTTCCTGCTTTTGTGGATTGGAGGCATAAAGGAGCTGTTACTCCCGTCAAGAACCAAGGCCAATGTGGTAAGATCATTGACACAAAACACACATATATTCATGATTCATTCTCATCTTTTATATTTTCTCGTGTTTATACATATTACAATTATTAAATTAAACATAAGCTTGAATGTACCTGGTGTTAATTGTTCCATTGCTTCAGTTTCATTAAGATATATATGCTCCCTCCTCTCATTAATATAAGAGTTAGTTGATAAGTTAGATTTGGTCCTAATTAAATATAAGATCTCATCCCCATTTTGTCTATTATATTTATCTTTTTTCCTCAAACTAATCCCCCTAACTTATATTAGTCTGGTTCTATATGAGGAAATTTTTTGTCTTTGTTATAAATCCGCTTTCAGAGTTATAAATGTGACTATTATAGTTTTGCCTCTATTAATTGCAATAAACAAAAAGAATTTATTAATGATGACTCTTAAAACAATTCATAAGTAAGGAAAAACTAAAAATTAAGCTTATAATTAATGAGTTAACTAACCCTACTTGGTATATAAGAGTTAGTTAATTGGGCTTTATAAATAGGATTAGAGTGGTAAACTAACAGTAATATATAATTAACCCAATGTTATACATACAGAGTGTTATTTTAGGGGGATCATTCCATACTCTTATATTAAGGATTAGAAGAAGCAGTATGTGGGGGAAAATATTGAGAAAACTGTTTAATAATGTCAACTTTTGTTTAATTACATGAAACCAGGAAGTTGCTGGGCATTTGGAGTTATTGCAGCAACAGAAGGGGCCCATAAATTAACAAATGGAAAATTAGTGTCCCTCTCAGAGCAAGAGCTAGTTGATTGCTACATATTTGAAGGTGAGGACCAAGGTTGTGTGGGTGGTTACATGGAAGATGGATTTGAATTCATAAAAAAAATTGGAGGAATTACCACTGAGGAAAACTACCCCTACACGGGAACTCATGACAAATGTAACACCTACAAGGTAGCGTCGTCCCATGTTGCTCAAATTAAGGGTTATGAGAAAGTACCAGTTAATAGTGAGCTAGCTCTACAGAAAGCTGTAGCCAACCAGCCTGTGTCTGTAACCATTGATGCTGATTCTTTCCAATTTTACTCAAGCGGTGTTTTCACTGAAGGGTGTGGTACAGTGCTAGATCATATTGTTGCAGCGGTTGGTTATGGTGTGACTGATAATGGTACTGAGTATTGGATATTGAAGAACTCGTGGGAACTGATTGGGGTGAAGAAGGGTACATGAGGATGCTGAGGAACGTAGATGCCAAAGAAGGTTTATGTGGAATTACCATGGATGCTGGTTTTCCAATTGCTATGAAGGATTTCAATTCTCTTTGCCCTTCCCATGGTACTAATAGCTTGTTGGTTGCTTTTCTTTTTTGCCTATTGCTTGTCCTATGTTAATATATTAATTTTGACATATATTTTTAACAACTATTATGAAAGC
>JAMWYP010000746.1:0-55936 GCA_025563575.1 Acacia pycnantha | reverse complement strand
ATGGATGGATACTTCCTAGTGTTCTATGGGATTGTCAGAGCAATAACGTTAAGTTAACTGTCTAGGGTTTAACAACGTAGAACTCAAAAGCGGAGGAGGAGAAAGAAGGCGGCGGCGGCTGAATAAATAGCCATGGCCGTTGAGGTATGATATTTATTGGTGTTATTGTGGTTGATTATCTGCATCTGACTTTGTGTAAATTAGTGGAATAATTGTCATTATTTGTTAAAGAGTGATTTATCATATCCGGCTGAAACATACCCTACCCCAGACAGTTAACATTACTGCTGCGCCAATCGCAAGGATGAGGATGACTGGTTCGGGGTTTAGAGTATTAAGCAGTTGGGTTGAGGTAAATTTAGTAAATTAATTTTTTTGCCATTTCCAATGATTGCTTTTTTTTTTTTTACCATTTCCAATTATGCCATTTCCGATTATATTGTTGATTATTGTTCTTTGATTATCTAATTGAGGCTGAGGCTCCTATTGTTTGGTTCTTTGAATGAGTCTAAGAGTCTCTGTTGTTTAGATGGAAAATCTGGAAAATTGATAAGTTCCACAATGGGCACTGGAATAAGTAATTCTTTCAATTAATTGTTGATTTTTCTTAAATGGGTGGGCTCTGTTTTTCAATTTTTTAAGTTCAATTTATGATATGTAAATCAATCTATTAAGATATATTTTGGATGTGTGATTTGTAAATTTATCAATATCTTTCTGTACTTGTTTGTATACCTGTTGCTTAATACTTTGGCTTTTATAAAGATTTTGTAGATGTAACATGCTGCAATCTGTTGAAATTTTTTGATCTAATTTGTAAATCATCAGCCTAAGTTTTATTTGGTGCTTAGGTGGTACAAGTTTGCATATCAATCATTCATTCTCTGATTTTAGTTGCCATCGACTCTTGCAAACAAAGTTTTCCTTTTGTTAACTATCTCTTGCATTCTTCCTTTGTGCATATATGTGCTTATTAGAGGAAAACAACTTAAATGGATTTTCTTGGGCACAAAGAAACCAAAGCCGATGCTCATCAACCTTCTTTGCTTTGTTGTTGCTGCCATTTAGACATGTTGGCATCTATGCTCTATCGTTGTTCTGGCCTTCTTCATCTTTACTCAATGCTGCTTTGCTTTGCTTCAGTCACAGCTTGGGTTAAAACATAACGGTCGTATATTTAGTTGATTTGTCATAGTTCAAATGCTGTTAGGCGTACTCATAAGACTCAATATTTGGTTTTATCCCATGTTGTTAGAATAGTATATTACAAGTGAGATCTTCATATATTTTGAGAGAAACTGTGAACTTTGGACAATGATGCTATTAATTATAAAATGAGCCTCATATAGATTTGCATTCCTAATCCTGTTTTAATGCTATGCAATGATATGCATAATGATATATAATGAGTTTTCCAACTTAAAAAAAAATTGGAACTAGTAGAATTGTCTTATTCTTGTAGTCATGCTGCTGTATTCAATCACTGTTATGCTCAAAATGAAAAGTAGAACTTCAATTCATGGCCTGATTTTTAATGCTTCTGCTATGAAGAACGTTGTTTACATGCCTACATTACTTTTGTTCTCATTTTGCTACATTGATGATCAGAGGAAAGGAAACTTAAAAAGATAACTTGGAGCTCCAGCAAGAGCAATAAAAATGAGATTAAAAAGAGAATAGGCATGTTGACTCATCACTTATATAGATACACAGTGTGGCTGTTACAGCTATTGGAGAGGTGTATAGGTCACCCGAATTTTGACATCCATAGGTAAATTTTCTATTTCAATATGAAGGCTGTTGGGCATGGTTTCAAGTTAGTTTTGGTGCTACCATCATGTTCAAATGTATTGTTAAAGAAAATTCTATGAACTGCATGGTGTGATGACAATGACAAAATATAATTGCAGCCTTGGATTCATCAACAAACTTCTAATAAAATGTCCCTTTGTGTGTGTGTGTTGTTTGTTTTGGTTATGGAAATTATTCATTACGAAGTGGATGAACTAATGGTTAACCAACGACTAATAATGCCTTCAGAAACCAAGTGACACAATCCGGTCTATTACATATTCTTACTGGAATCATGCAATGAGCTTGCGTTTTACAAGGCCAGATCATCTCAGTCAATTATCCCCTATCTTCTTTTCTTTGTGAATGTTTATGCTAGAAATAAAATGTTACAGATGAAACCTACTGGCCTAAAAATGGTTCTAATAGTGTTAAATTTACAACTGTTCTCATGTAAAATTGTATCTCTTTGAAATTAGATCATTTTATTCATTAATAACTATTTTTTAATATTGACATATTTACATCTCTAACTCTTTAAAGGAACAACCTTCTACGGTTGGTTATTGGCTCCCGTCATATATGACAGATGGAAAGGTCTGGTGCACATTCTTCACAAGCCTGCAATAGAATCAATTATAATTCTCATCATGTGAAGAGGAAAAGCAAGTAAAAAGGAAAATCAACGTAAATTATTTGGTAGACATACCGTATGTCCGCATCTGAAGGAGATTTCCCTTTTTTGTCAAGGAAAATCTCACAAGTAACAGCTTCTATTAGCGACTGTATGAGTTGTTGCTGTCGTTCCAACTCTCTGTTCGTCTCTATCGATTCTTCTGTTAGCAACTGTACAAGTTGTTGCTGTTGTTCCAACTCTCTATTCATCTCTATCAATTTGTTCTAAACATAAAAATGTTTTTCAACTAATTAATAGCCATTTATGAACTTATTCCTATCCTTTAATAGAAAAATATGAAGGGAAAATCTCATATAAAGCTAGCTAGAATAGGAAAATTCTAAATGAGGACGGTAAATTTAACAAATCCTAATTGAGTCATTGACACAACTTAAGATTTCAAAATGGGGTAAAATGACTTAACAGTTTTCTTATGAGTGTGTTAGATTGATCCATTTTCACTCACTAAATCTCTTAGATTTTAGGATGATGGATGCTCATTAACTCTTCTTTTTTTCCTCTTGAATTATTTTATAAAGAACACAACAAGTTCTCAAAAACAACTAATAAGTGGACCTTAAATACCAATAAACTTTTTAAAAAGTAAAGGTAGCACAAAGCGTTAACTCCCCTCAACATCTGTTAGATAAACATCTCGAGGGTTACCCCCTGCTGTTGATCCTAATGTGAATCTGGAACAGAGGAAGCTATGGGTTTTGGACGAAACTGGAATGGGATGAACAGGAAAAGGGCTGGCGGTGGTGTGTGGTCAAGTCGTCGGCAATGAAGGTCTCGTCTTCTCAGGCGTTGGGAAAGGAAGGTCGAGAGAGGAAGGATGTAGTGGTTCTCGGTTTTTGTCTCACGGCGTTCTCTTTCCCTCGGCTCACAGGTGAAGGTGGGCGACTATGGAGGAGCGTCATTGGCGACGGTGAAGGAAGCTATCGTCACCGGCGACCAAGAAGTGATGAGGATGAAGGTCGAGTGGTTCTCTGGTTTCAGTCTTGCGGCGTTCTCTTTCCCTCAGCTCGCAGTGAAGGTGGGCGACCATGGAGGAGCATCGCGGCGATGGTGAAGGAAGCTATCGTCGTCGACAACAAAGAAGTGATGAGGATGAAGGTCGACTTGGAGGTCTCGAGTTGTCGAAGGTGTGAAGGTGTGCTGAAGACCAAGCCCCCATTAGCGACGCTGTTTCTCAATTTTAATCTCCAAGTCCCCTCAGCTCGCGGGTCAGCTAGGTCTCTGTAACATCCCGTTTTCAAAAGCAGTATAATTTTTTTTTTCATTTAAAATCATCAAACATCATTTGTAAACATCGAAGTAGAGCACCGGAGAGATTGAGTAACTGATATATATTCAAAATACCACGGTAGTATATCATTTGGTTTTAACAATGGTACATTAGTGGTTCAATGAAAACGTAAATACATCAAAAGTGTCTTCCTGACGATTCTCACGTCGTGGCTACGAAGATAGTCTTCGACCCGAGTCTCGTGCGGCCTACTTGCCTTTCTCCTCGATCCTCGGTCCTCCCGACCACGAAGCTATATTAAGGGCCGAGGTCCAATGCAAGCTGGACCCTGTGTAACGGTTAATCTCATGTTTATATACACCATATATGCACCAGACATTCATAGAATTTTGGCAACATTTACTACGGTCGAGATATAGGGTATACATATCGAGATGTGTATGGCAATAACATGTGATCGGATGCAAGGTTAAGGCACAATGAGAAATTTACATGATCAGATATGCATGGCAATAACAGTACAGTCGAATATAGAGTTAAGGCACAATGGACAATAATACAGTCGAATGTAAGGCATGACAGACAGTAATACAGTCGGATGTAAGGCATGACAGACAATAGTACAGTCGGATGTATGGTCGGGACACAATGGACATTGGACATACTCGGATATGGACGGAAACAACAATACAGTCACATGTAAATACAACATGACGGAGGAAAATGCATATATGCATACAATAACCATCAGAGTTAGTATTACTAGTACGCGAACGTACCTTCGTATACTGGTATAACTGTTGGTCGATGCGTAATAACGGTATCCTATAAGGATAACAATGTATTTGTTACTAAACAATCATTATAACAGCCATTTTAGTCAAAAATGACCATTTTACCCCTAACTCCCCTAATCGGCGAAATTTCGTCAGAGCTTCGCTACTTTGACTCTAATCTTCCAAAATTTTGACATAACTCCTTTTCCAACATATTTTTGAAATAAATATCATATTTAACCCTAAAACATGATATCTAAAATATATTGGAAGATTAAAGATCAAAACAACATCTACCCTAGAACTTCAAGAACTACCGAACTAAAACTAGAACTTGAAACTTGGGACCGAAGAACTTACCCAGACTTCGCTACAACTTTCTCAGACTCCTCCTTCTCTCTACCTTCTCTCTAACTTTCGAAATGCTCAAGGAATTGGTGAGAAAATTAGAAGAGCATTGAAGGCTATTTATAGGAAAAGACCATGAATTTCAACCCTTGGATCAACTTTATGGGATTCAATCTTGGCCTTCCATTTGAAACCTTAGCAAGCAAGTTTTCTCCTCCATTTTCCACCACAAATTTCGTCCCCTATGTCATCCCATGTCACCATTGGAGGTTCTACCGATAAAGTTCCTGTTCGGTGTTCTAATCGCGTAATCGTAAATAATCTCAAAAATCCAAGAACATAGCCTCGAAGGTCTATTCTTCCTCTTTAGAAATGTCTGGGTTAACTAAATTTTTTATCCCATTCAGGACATTCCGTTGCCTGCCGAACATTTTCGGATAAACGTCTTCGGTTACGGAAATCACTTCATAACCCTTTTACATTACGGAAATAACTTCGGAGGTAACCTACTACGAGCTAAAAATTCACTTGTTTATAATAAGTCCTGATGTTAGCTACCTAGTTCATGGTTTTCTAGATAGGATTTAATTTCTATCGGTGGTCATTTATCCTATTTGCTTTTTACACAAACATCTTCCTTTTATATTATTATTATAATACCACTTGCATAAAATCATAATTACTTTCCATTTTCTTCAAAAATTCGGCTAACTCCTTATTTTTTATTTATTTATTTTAAAATTATTTTATATTATTCTTTAATTATCTTATACTTATATTACAAAATTCTCCCATTGGTGGATTTATTTCTACATGATTAACTTTGAACATTTCATTTGTTCATACTTAAACAATTAGCCATTAATTATTTATTTAATCACTTACTAATTGTTGACAATTTTCTTAATTGAGATTAATTATTATCTCACAACTATTGGACTGACATTGGTAATTTATGCTTCATGTAAAATATTAAAAATCATGGAGCAACTTATGCTCCCAAAATTATATTTAATTTTACCTCATTATTTTCAGGGAAAATAATCCCAAAAATTTCCTAAATTAGAGACAACATACTCTTTAATTTTTAACAAATATTTTATTACCATTTAGAATTTATCATAATATTTTCGGGATATTTTATGACCCATAAATGCATTTTAGGGATTTTGACACTTTATTCCCTCAAATTTCACTAGAAATTTCCCTAGAAAATATGATAATTATAACTTCAGATTTGAGATCACATATTCACCTATTTCCAATAGGTATTATTCACCAAATTATGATACTTGTCATAAATGGGATTTTTAGGGTATTACATTTCCCCTCCAGTTAAATAAATTTTCGTCCTCGAAATTTGCACTCTACCATCAAAACTCTGCACTATCTAAACTTCGGATTATTAGCTTCGGATCTCTACTCTATCTCAGGTTCAACTACAAAGATTATGTCATATCGTACTTTGATATATAGTGTCTCCCGAGGCGCCCACACACCGCGGTCAACACCACAGATACCAAAATGTCTCCATGGCGCCCATACACCATGGCAACACAAGATACCTTAAGTGTTTTCATGGCGCCCATACACCATGTCAACACAATATACCTCCTACTCAATGACACGATCACGGTTGGATTGTAATAACAAAGAATCATGGAACACGTCACGTAAGGTAGCTATGCATAGGGAAATCTATAGGCATGCATTATTAGATGATTCCTACTAAGTGGAATAGTACCTTGAATCATTTCCGAAAGTCCCCTGTCTTGGTACATGTTAGTGTGTACACTCGGCTTTGGGTTCGGTGGCTTTAACGCTGCGGCTTTCTCGGACGGTGCACTGATATGTCCAGGCTTTTGACACTTGAAGCATATCAGCTTCCCATCGTAGCCAGTACTTTGAGGATGATACCTCCCACATTTTGGACATGATCGGGGTCCTGACATTCCTGGGTTGTACTGCTGCCCAGTTTGGAATGGCCTCTTGCTTTCTCTTTGGGAGTCACTCCATGGTGCCTCTCTTTTTCGTGAGGATTTTCACGGCTACCCTCGCTACGATCGGTTCGGCTACTATTGTGATTCCGTGATCCACGTAACTCCTTCAGTTGCGCTCGTCATCCGGCAAGATTCTACCGCTTGAGCCATTTTAGGAAAACGCTGGGATACTAGCCTTGCCCTTATATCGTACTTCACCCGCAGATCAACTTTGTTTGCCTTCCAACTTTCGTTGTCGTTACTCCTTAGGTATGACGAATATCCCGGCTGATTGGTAAACCGGCCAAAATAGTCGTCGAAGGATTCCTCAGGACCTTGTTGGATGTGAAGAAACTCTTCCTCCTTAATCACCTGTGTCGAGGGAGGAAAATACTATTCATTGAACTTTTCTATGAATCTCTCCCAAGTGACAGGGCAAAAACGGGTCCGCAACGTCGTGGCGACGCTTTTCCACCATCTATGCGCATCACCTTCAAGTTTCTAATTTGCAAGTTGAGCCCTTCGGTTATCCGGGCACTCCATGACTTCAAAAGTTTTATCTAGACTCAACGACCAATCCTCGGCCAATTCATTCTTCCCACGGAAACGGGTGGCTTGAGCTTGCAAACCGGGTGACCCAATTTTGTGTGGTTCGCACAACTCTCCCTCGTCGTGGAGGTGGCTGGAACCTATCGGATCCTCGGCTTCCTCATTATGCTCCTCACTTTGCTCATCTTCTTCTTCTTCAGAATGTTGTTCTCCCTCAGCTTGTCGATCATGCAATTGTCTCTGTCTCTCCTGCCTTTCTTCAAGGAGTTCAGCTATGAGAGCCCCCTGCTCTTGCAGTGTTCTTCTCATCTCTTGCATTTCGTTTTGCTCCGGTTGGTTGGTACTTGATTTCATTCAAGCTCGTATCGGTATCACCCGAGGTGTCTTCCTCCTCTTCTACCTCGGCCTCTGCCTCGGCCTCTGGGAGCTTCTGCTCCTCGTAACTTTGCCATTTCTTGTTTTGTTCCCTTTATTAAGGAAAAACGTTAGGTATACATAAGGAAGACGACAATTAGTATACCGCAAATTCTGTCACATTTCATATCTATACTGTATATAGACTTTATCGCACTACAAACAAACAGACACCCACAATATCTCTCTTGTTCAGAATCTCATTGGTTCGTTCTTCTCAGAAACGGGTATGTAAACACGTATCGGGAGTTCCTCTACATGAGTCAAATACTGCATGTACTTATCCTTGTTGATCTTGGAGTTTCATCCGGCGTGGCGTAGCTCCACATAGAAGATCTAGGTTTTGATAGAATTACCGTCCAGTACAAACTGGCGGTTATCAGAGCTATCAGAGTTATCATGAGGTGGTACACTGACCTAGGCTTATATCAGTACTCATTTTCAAAATATGCTCCAAATTTTTGAAAAGGCTTAAAACCTAACTCCGTTAACCGAACAGAATGGCCAGGTAAGTGTCTATCATGGGGGCCTCACCGAGTTCACGACGACTAATTGGCACACCCACATAGACTAGCCTTGCCTTCGGCACCAAACTGTTCGTAATAACTTCGTTAAATTCATGCCAATACTCTTGCTCGATACCAAAATGTAACATCCTTTTTCAAAAGTAGTATAAATTTTTTCTTTAAAATCATCAAACATCATTTGTAAACATCAGAGTAGAGCACCGGAGCGATTGAGTAATTGATATATATTCAAAATACCACGGTAGTATATCATTTGGTTTTAACAATGGTACATTAGTGGTTCAACGAAACGTAATTACATCAAAAGTGTCTCCCCGACGAATCTCACGTCGTGGCTACGAGAAGATAGTCTTGGCCGGGTCTCCGGGCGGCCCGCTTGCCTTTCTCCTCGATCCTCGGTCCTCTCGACCACGAAGCTATATTAAGGGTGAGGTCCAATGCAACTGAGACCCGGAGTAACGGTTAATCTCATGTTTATATACACCATATATGTACGACAAACATTCATAGAATTTTGGCAACATTTACTACTGGTCGAGACATAGGGTATACATATCATATATGTATGGCAATAACGACGATCGAGATGCAAGATTAAGGCACAATGAGAAATGTACATGATCAGATATGCACGGCAATAACAATACAGTCGGATATAGAGTTAAGGCACAATGGATAATAATACAGTCGGATGTAAGGCATGACAGACAATAATAATACGATCGAAAATATGTTTATGAAGAAGCCATGGAATTTTGTCAAAATTTTTGGCCAAAGTAAGATATATTAGGCTTCCTAAACATCGGCATGCTAAAGGTGGTAGACAAGGAGCTTCATTAAAGAGTGTGGATCACGATGAATTGTCACAAGCCCACTTATACATCTTGAATAATGTTGATGAAGTTCACGCCAGCATAGATGCACATAAAGAAGATGTAAGGAAAGAAAATCATCGAATGATTGAACAAAGGTTAATTAGGGAACATAAGAGAACTTTTGCAAAGCGGTTCAAACAAAAGATCGAGGGAGAGGAATGTGTTTCTGATACAATTAAATGGTTAGCACGTGGTCCTGAGGTTGATGTCACAAGTTGGAATTCGTATGTGATCAATGGTTATACATTTTACATGAAGTTCCTAGATGATAGGAGCATCGTCCAGAATAATGGTGTTATGTTAGAGGCTGAATCTATGCACTTCTCCACTTCGAAAGACAAGAGGCCTAAATTGGCGGTCATGCCTTATTATGGGGTTATTGAAGCGATTTGGGAGGTGGACTATGATAAAATTAGATTTCTCATTTTCAAATGCAAGTGGGTTAGTGTCAATAATGGTGTTCGGATCGATCGGCTATGATTTACATTAGTCGATATCAATAATAGAAGTTTTAGAGATGAACCTTCTATTATGGCGGACCGTGCAAAACAAGTGTTCTATATCACCGATCGGGATAATAAAATGTGGTCTCGTAGCCCTTCAAGGAAAAAACACTACTACAAAAAACCCCTTTAACATCCCAAAAATTGGCCCAATTAACGTCCCTTATTCAAGGGATGTTTATTGAGAGACACATTAAAATTATACTTTTGGAGTCTCAAACCAATTTTGGGACGCCAAAAATATGATTTAAGGAGTCCCAAACTAATTTTGGGACGCCAAAAATGACGTATAAAGTGTGTAGGCTAAGCGTCATTTTGGAGTCCCAAAATAGTTTTGGGACTCCAAAAATATAATTTAAGGCGTCCCAGGATTTATTTTGGGACTCCAAAAATATTTTCTTTTAAAAAAAAATCATGTTTTTGGAGTCCCAAAATAATTTTGGGACTCCAAAAATATGATTAAGGCATCCCAAAAGTTATTTTGGGATGCCATAAGATTTTTTTTAATTGTTTAGCACGTATTTTTACAACAAATCAATTAAACCCTATAAAAACCATCAACCGAGATAGCCATGAACATACATTACCAAAATGTTCGGATCATTAGTAAACCATGCAAACCTACGGGCCTTAGGCGATTCCAAATAAACTAGAATCTTATAAAACTCACAATAAGAAAAAGATTATACCACCCATTAAGATTAAGCGGTGAGGCTACCCATCATATGAATGCAAACCTACGTGCCCGAGGCGATTCCAAATAAACTAGAATCTTATAAAACTCACAATAAGAACAAGAGGCTGAGGCGATTCCAAATAAACTAGAATCTTATAAAACTCACAATAAGAACAAGATTATACCACCCACGATTCCAAATAAACTACAATAAGAACAAGAGGCCCGAGGCGATTCCAAATAAACTAGAATCTTATAAAACTCACAATAAGAACAAGATTATACCACCCAGCGATTCCAAATAAACTAGAATCTTATAAAACTCACAATAAGAACAAGATTATACCACCCAAGACTACTACCACTACGACTACGACTACCACTACCACTACCACTACCACTACTACCACTACGACTACCACGACCACTACCACGACCACTACTACCACTACCACTACTACTACTACTACTACTACTACGACCACTACTACTACGACCACTACTACTACGACCACTACTACTACTACCACTACTACTACGACCACTACTACTACTACTACTACTAACTACTACTACTACTACTAGCCAAAGTATGAAAGAAGATAACCAGCCAAAGTGTCTTGACCCAAATCAATGTCTTCCTCAGTACGCTGCCTCGTACCAAAAATCGTAAATTGGAAAATAAGGTATAAGATAAATCAATGAAGTGAATGAATTAATGAACAACTTAATTAAGTACAACATCAATAACCAGCCAAAGTGTCTTGACCCAAATCAATGTCTTCCTCCGAGTACGCCGCCTCGGTACCAAAAATCAGTAAATTGGAAAATAAGGTATAAGATAAAGAGTAAATACCCTTTTGGTCCTGGAAAAAACACGGATGCCCTTTTTGGTCCCTGAAAAAATATAAATCACTTTTAGTCCCTAAAATGGAAAAATAAGGTCCCTTTTAGTCCTTTTGATCATTTTTTTTGCACATTTTAATCCCTCGAAATTCCCAAAAGGTCCTTTTAGTCCCTAAAAGGACCAAAATGACATTTCTTTTACTCGGGGACGAAAAAGGGTCAAATGTGTTTTCCAGGGACCAAAAGGGTATTTACTCTAAGATAAATCAATGAAGTGAATGAATTAATGAACAACTTAATTAAGTACAACATCAACAATATTATCATTTGAGAATCAGGGAGTGATTACGTACTGGTTCAAAACCTGTAGTTTGTCTGCTCTGAATGATGTAGAACATGTAAAGGATAACATAATATCCACATTCGTGTGCTAGGGTTGTCGAGGGCACTATAAATCAAAAGAAAATTGTAAAAACGAATAAAGACAAGCATATCAATTAAATAACTTGAATCGAAACTACTTACTTTCGGATAAAACCACTTCGGTTCTTTAGCTACACCCTTTTTTCCCAACAAACATTTTAGACGTCTTGATTGCACTATCATTAAAATGAAAATTTTCAGACATTAAAACAATTCATTTAAATCAAGAATCAATGAATTAGACAGAAATATACTTACGTGCTAAAATTGTGTTTTATGTCTTCGTTTGGCTTTCCCTTTAACGAATCAAACCAAGAACTGTACACTCTTTGAGGGACAAACAACATAAAGGGTCCAATGATTACTGCAACACATATACAGATTGCAAGTTGAAGAATTTGTATATCTAAACACTCCATATGTAGAAACCGGTGCAGATCTTTCTTGTCAATTGTTAAGGGATATGTCGGTTTTGACCAACAATGCCCTCATGCATCCGAAAGGAGATATAGTTAATGTACTTGTACACCTCTTTCAGCCGTGCTAATAAGGGACATCTGCCCGCAACTTGCTCATCCTATGAAACCATACAAAACAGATTATGAGTGGGTTACCAAGAGAAATCAAGTTCTAGTTATGTATTTGATACCAATGGAGGTGTCGTCGTCATCTGAATAAGATGGTTCGGCCAAAGGATGAACGATCCTATGGCCTTCTCTAGCATGGGAACCTCCTCATCATGAATCGGGATGTGTGTTTTTTCTTCCACCTCCCGAAAAAGTGTCACAGTCACCCTACTGTGATCTTTAGGAATTTTCACATTATGGTAGATGGTTGTGACTATGTAAACGAGAGCTTCGCAACAATACATTGGTGTGGCACATCCAAACACATATAGCAAGGTTCTCCTCCCGGTGGAGTGAGAGAAGGTTGGCCACAAAGTACCTCCGGAGGGTTATAGCTTTCTTTGTTCTTTGGGGAAGGCTAGGGATTCGTGGACTGTTCTCGAATGTTCCTTATCTTCCACCATAGATGGACAATATGTCCATCCGTGTGCTCGGCGTAAATGAACCTTGGCTGCTCTGCGCCTCAAGTTCATCTGTATTATAAAATTTTTCATAAATAAAAACTAAATACTTATAATATGAAACAACCGAGGCTATTTAATACTTCTATGTTAACTACTTACAATCTTCGCGGTAACCTCGGAACATCCGGATTGATGTATTTGCCATCCTTAATCCTCGCAGACTTTCCATTTCTTGTAACGAGGAGGAGGATCGGGGGCACAGACAGTAATGGAAGGATCAAATTTAGCGCTTCCTTCATTTTCTCTAACTCTTCTTCCATGAGCCTCCATTCAAGATTTTTGTACCCATCTCTAGACATGAAATGGGGATACTTATTTCCGTTTGCCTCTTTGTATTCGCTTGACTTATTTCCTATGACATGGAAATAAAGAAAAATGAGCCTATGATGTCAAGTAATATGAAATAAAAGATACTATATGAAAGAAATTTTACCGAAATACAGGATATTGTCGTGATGCCACAAACTCCCTCTAGTCCTCCTGCGAAATGTAAGAATATCTCGACATGGATCCTCGTTCCTCCGTTCCCCTCGAATATACTTCCGGTGAGCTTGTTCTTGAAATCTTTCCAATGTAAATGAACTTCGCCCATCTAGTGCTTGTTCATCGCCGTACTGTTTGGGACATCGTACGTTTGCTACAACACATAAAAGAGAAGAATATTGCATTTCAAGTAATACGTATCGAAAGTGACATACCAAAATTTGTGACCAAATCAAATCCTTTGTTTTTGAGGAACCAACTTCCAACTAGAGTATACAATAGGAACTTTGCTTGAGCTAAATAGCCTAAATCGCTAATGAAATTGTCTTCCTCTTTACCAATTGGATTCATATTGGCATCGAAGTCCACATGCAACCTCGTTTTTGATTTTCACGATGTGCCATCAGCGCTCCCATCGTTGTGGTACCTCTACCCCTTCGACAACGGGCGCATCTCTATCACTTGCCGACTCGTCGAGTTTGCCATACTCTGTTCGTCAAAGACAAATCAATGTTATATAGGTTATTAAATAGTAAACAAATTAATAAAAGGAACTGACAAGTTGAACCACTACAAAAACTAACACAATATTATTTCATAACTTAAGATCTTACTTTATATGGTTTCCCATATTCCTTCACAATGATCATTTCTTACAGCATATTCTTCATCATCTACCAATTCGAGTACACGTGTTGTAGGTGGATTTGTTGTGAAAGGGGGTGTATCGTCAAGGTTGAAGGATTTTTCACCATACTTCTGTTTTTTTACTTTGAATTACAATGGTCATTTTTTTATTTGCAGGATCGTAACATAAAACACTTGTTTCGCCTAGCTTGCTATGTAATACCCAAAATTTATAATTATCATAAATACAATATTGTGATAAATAAAACCTATTAAATCAAGGTGAATATGTGGTCTCAAAGTGTTGCAACATATTTCTTTTAAATTAGAGAAATTCCTCTAGGAATTAGGATTAGCCAAAGACCAAATGGTACATGTTGAGAATTGGAGGGTATGTTGTCTCTAATTTTAGAAATTTATTTGTTTATTTTCCTTGGAAATTAAAGATGCAAAAACCCAATTTTATTTTAGGGAACATAAGTTGCCCTATGATTTTTAAAATAATGCATGGTGCATAAATGACCAAAGTAAACCCAAAAGTTGTGATAAAATAATTAATCCAATTAAAGAAAATTGCCAAAAATTAGTAGATAATTAAATCTTCATTTATTAGATTAATTTCAAAAACTTTCATAGTTAGTTAAATAACATGTTTTAAAGGCACAATTAGGGATGTATGACCCTAATTAAAGACCAATGGACAATGAAGGGCCAAGATTAACATAAAGATAATTGATAATTAATTAATTAGGCATGATTAAGAAGTGTATAAGATTAACTACATAAATCCCTAAAGCCTAAAAGGATGTGTTAAAGGTTGCTAAGCATAAGATTAAGACACTAATCAAACGTGTTAATCAAACTTTGACAAGTCAAAACAAATCAAAGGCTGGGATTAAACCTCGTAAAGCTAGATCTAAAGGTGTTAAATTAACCCTAAAGCTAAATCCTTGTGAACTATAATCCACCAATGGGAGGTTTTTCTTCTAAATAGTATTAGATAAATTAAAAAACAAATTTAAAAGAAAAAGGGGGGCGGGCGGTTTTGTGAGTGTGTGGAGTGTTGTGAGCCAAGGGTTGGAGAGAGAAAGAGAGAAGATATTTTAAGAATTCAAAAGCTATTAGGATTAATTCAAGACATAAGTAAATGAGAACCGATAGAAAATAAATTGTAGACTGAAATATGTTAATCATAGATCAAGTATAAGGACTTTTTATGAACAAGTATATTTTTAGCTTGAAGTGGGTTATCTCCACAGTCATTTCCTTAACTTTTGTAATTTATCCTAAAATAACTAAAAGGCTAGTAAAAACCCCAAATTAAACCATAATTCTGGTTGTTTCAAGTGCTTCTCAAGGGACTACATAAACTTCAAACTTTACCTCTAAGAATATTTGTGAGCACATACTAATTGAAACATGGTGGAGGTTTGGCCAACAAATGCAAAAGGTAAAAGATGTGGTGTGTACGAGGCCAACAAGGTGAGCAAAAAGTGAAGAGATAAGGGAGAGAGAGAGAGAGGGACGGTTTGGAGGGAGTGGATGGTGAGGATGAAAGTTCAAATTTTACCCTAGATCCGACGGTCAAGAATTGAGAAGAGGAAGTTCAATGGAGCTACCAAAATGCCATACTCTTTTCCTATACATAGGTCCTTCATTTCACTTCAATTCTCACCAATTCAAGCTTAGGAAATTCAAAATTCTAGAGAGAAGTGAGAAGGAAGAGTCTTGGAGAAGGAGGAGCAAAGTTTTGGTAAGTTCTTGATCCTTAGCTTTTAAGTTCTAGTCTTTTGTTTAGTAGTTCTTAGTATGAATGCTAGTTAGATCTAGGAAGTAGGAAATAAAATTCATATTCTTGTTTTTATGCCTCATTGCATTGAAAGATGCCTGACGAGTTAAAAACATGATAGGAATATAGTTCGCGTACGAAACACTAACTCTAATGCTTATTGTATGCATATATGTGATAAATGATAACTTTACATCTCTGTGTGTGCGATACATCTGCTATGTGCTTATGTACTATTGGAATACATCTGCTGTGTGTGATACATCTGCTGTGTGCTTATGTACTATTGGAATACATTTCTTTGTGTGCGATACATCCGCCGTGTGCTCATGTCTTGTTAATGTTGTGAATATCGTAATCCATATACTTGTCATATTTAAGCATGAGGTTAACCGTTACCTGAGGTCCAGTGGGCATTGGACCTCAGCTCTTAACATAGCTTCAGAGTCAGGAGGACCGAGAGCCGAAGGTAAGGGTAAGCAAAGACGTTTAGAGTTCCGTTCGAGAGATTTTCTTTTTGATATGTAATACTTTTGAAAACACTCGGATTAGTGTACCGCTACTATGATTAGCCGGACATACTACAGTTGATATTTAAAATATATGTATCGCTTACTCACTTGCTTCGATGCTCTACTCGATGAAAAAAAAATTCTGCTTTTGAATATGGGATGTTACATGCTAGAATGAATGGCTCATCTCTATGACCAACTCTTTGAAGATCAACCGAGACAAATCCAAGTTGGGAATCTATTACAACAAGATTATTGCTAACCCACTTACATTTAAATAAAGCACTTTGAACTTGTTGTAGCTCATCTCCTATATTTCTTCAATAACTCCATAATAGGCCATCAATGCTAATATGGGGTTTTTGTCTTTCGAACTCGAAAAGTGCATGGATTCGACTTCAACCATCACCCCATTATTTTGCATAGAACTTTTATCATCTTGGTCTTTTGTGTGGAAAAATATCTGTTTATATAATAACGCAAGTGATGATATGAAAAGAAGGCCCCAGGCTAACCACTCGAATGTATCAAACACACCGGTCTCGTGCAATACCTTCTCCTCAAATCACTTTATGAATGTCTTCTTTTGCTCATTCACAATCTGCGTGTCACTCTTCATTGGATTCATATTCTTCAAACTCTTTCTGTGTTCATCAATATATCGTTGAACTCATTCCATATTATTCAAGACATACAGTGTGCTTGCAACACCTCTTCACAAGACATATTCTTCGGTTTGATTCCTCGAGTTCCCTTCCTTATCCCTTCATCATGCCGAGATTGTATCGTCGCCCTAATAGATACTCTTTGCAAAAGTCCATTGCCTCTTCAACTACATATCTTTCAACTATTGAGGCTTCGGTCGATTAGGATTTTTAGAATACCCTTTTAAAATCTTCATGTATCACTCGAAAGGGTACATCCACCTTAGGTAAACTGGACTGCAAAGCCTTACCTCCCTTACCAAATGCACTATCAGATGCACCATTATATCAAAAAAGCAGGAGGAAAATGCATCTCTAATTGGGACAAAATAATATAACCCTCATTTTCCAATTCATCCAACTTTTCAATGTCAATAACTTTGTTACAGATAGCATTAAAGAAAATACACAATTTCGTTATAGTGGTTCGCACTTCATCTTTCATAATGCCTCTAATAGCTACTGGTAATAGTTGTTGCATCAACACATGATAATCATGGAACTTCATTCCCACTAACTTCAACTCGTCCATTAAAACACACCTTCTTAAATTAGAAGCATATCTTTGTGGAACCTTAATGTCGTATAAACACTCACACAAACTTTTCTTCTCCGCTTTTGATAGTGTATGAGCTGCGGCTCCATGTATGCCCTCTTACCATCTTCTCTTACTTGTGGATGTAATCGTTCTCTTATTCCCATATCAACTAAGTCTAGTCTCGCACTAATTTCATCCTTAGTCTTCCTGGTATGTGCAAAAGCATACTAACAAGGCTATCACAAACATTTTTCTTCACATGCTTCACATCAAGACTGTGTCTCACATCAAGACTACACCAATATGGAAGATCAAAGAAAATTGATATCTTCTTCCATATATTCTTCTCACCCAAAATCCTTTGTTGCTTACCCAATACGACAATGATATGTTCCACCCGACTATAAACTTCCTCTCCGGTTAATGCCTTTGGAGCCGTTCTATGCTCTAGTTAGCCAAACGCTTTCTTAACTTACGATATGGTTGGAACCGGTCAAGAAACCTCCTACGACCAAGGTAGACCATTTTCTTTCGTGCTTTAGTTGATGGAAGTTTGTGTCTGCTTCACATATTGGACATGATTTATGCCCCTTCGCACCGTACTCGACAAATTTTCATATGCCGGAAAGTCATTTATTGTGGTAAAAATCATTGCACGCGGCTTGAAGGACTCCTTCTTATATGCATCAAACATATCTACGCCTTCCTCCCACAACTTCTTCAAATCCTCAACCAAAGGCGCCAAGTACACATCAATATTGCTCCCGAGTTGTTTTGGTCCGAAATCATCATAGAAAGCATCACATAATTGCATTTCATACATAGCCGGGAGGTATGTTGTATATTACAAGGAGAATCGGCCATGCACTATGGGTGCTACTAAGAGTTCCATACGGATTGAAACCATTAGTACAAAGCCCTAGCCGAAATTTTCTAGGCTCACTTCCAAATTGAGGGAACATTTCGTCTATTTTCTTCCATATTGGAGAGTCACCGGGTGCCGAAGATATTTTCCATCATATATTCTCTCATCGAATGTTATCTCAACTTCTTCGCCGTTGCTTCATTAGTAAACGACGCTTAAACCACGGTATTATTGGAAGATACCACAATGCCTTCAAAGGTTGCCTTTTTGTCGATCGACCTCCGAACCACCACCTTTCTTTACTTTGTATCGTGAAGTTTTACACTTCGGACAATTATTAAGGCCTTCATACTTATTTCTCGTACAATATGCAGTCATTAGGAAAACTGTGTATCTTTTTATACTCCATACCTATCATAGACAAGATTTTCTTGTCCTCATACATACGATTTGAAAGTACATTATCATTTGGCAACATATCACACATCAATTCAAGCAATGACGTGAAATTGCTATCGGTCCACCCACAAGTTGCCTTTAAGTTGACCAAATGTAAGGTCCTGAAGGGTGGAATATCACCTAGAGGGGGGTGAATAGGTGATTGCAAAATTCTTTCGCTAATTGCTCAGTCATCCACACAAGATATAAATCAAGGCAAAGTAGAGATAGAGAAGAGGAGATTGACACAGAGAAGTTATACTTGGTGCGGTCCAAATCTTGACCTACGTCCAGTCCCCAAAACACTCCGGATTTCACTATCTTACCTGAAACACTCGGGATTTCACTCACCTTAAACACTCCGTGACTTTACACTTTCCCGAAACACTCCGGACTTACAATCACAATTACACACTTTGCAATATGATCCTTCACTCGGACTCACTCCCCCTTACAAGTTGTAATTGTACTCCCTTACTTAAGGTTCCACAACCTTAAGATTTACAGATGATTAGATAATCAAATAGTGTTTAAACTCCTCACTGAGTAGATAAATGATAAACACTGAAGCTCTAAGTATCAAAGATACTGTACAGAAAGAAAACTGAAAGAATGAATAAACAGCTCAAGTGCTTTTCGTTTCTGCTTCTTGCGTCTGTCTCTGAGTTGGTCAAGTCTTCATGTATTTATATTGTTTTGGCACGAGATGACCGTTGAGGAAGCATTAGAATTTGAACTCATTCAGCCCATATCATAACTGTACGTTGCTTCTCTGATAATTCCTATTAATTGGAGATATTCCCGTTGGAGACATTTCCGTTTGGGGCATCCTGAATATCTGCCCATGATGTGGTGTTTCCTAAAATAGCTTCAATCAAATCATGTCTGACCGTTTTGAGGATGATTCTCCTCTTTTCCAACGTGTTTCCTTTTCGCTTCATTTTTGATTCAATATTGCGTATCCTATGTTGATTCCATAATGATCCTGCAACATACTTTTAGCATCTGAAAACTATGAGCAAACTTATTAGAAATAAACTAATTTCGATCACAATTAATAATAAGAAGTACCCAAGAAGTAATATGAAGTTTAGAGATTTCCAGAAAGTTGCGTTTCAGCGTTTTTCAAAGTGTTGTCGAACATGACTCGAGTTATCATGCTTGACTCGAGTTATTTACTTCAAGAAATCATTCGAAGCTCTCTGTAAGTCATTTGACTCGAGTTATGTGTGTATGACTCGAGTTATATCAGTTTCCAGCGTTCTTGCATATCTTGAACTGACAGATAATTTTCGAGGGCCATATCTCCCTGGTCTAAACTTCGTTTTGATTGGTTCAAGTCTTGATGGAAATTCCTTTGAGTCTATTTTCATATGACACTGATTTCAGCTCAATTGGATTTGTAGTTTGTGAGATACACTCAAAACATTGAGGCTTGGTCAGCAGTGTGGCGGAAATTATACTGTCAACTTCAATAATTCATATCTCTCTAATCTGGCCTCCTTTCGACTTGAATATTGTGCGACTAGAACCATTTGGAAGTCTAGTTTCCAACAAAGTTGGTTTCACCTCAATCGGACTTCTGGTTTGGAAGATATTGTCGAATTATCGAGGTCGCCAGCTGAATATGCGAACTGAGCTCAGCAGAGTTGCTGATATACACCTTGACTCGAGTTATGTGTGTATGACTCGAGTCAAACCTATCCACGACGAAAAGAACATTTCTTGACTCGAGTTAATGATAGCTTGACTCGAGTCAAATCATCCCGCATCACCAAAACACCGTAGCGAAGTGGTTAACTCGAGTTGCAACTCCATGACTCGAGTTATATCATCCTGAACTGATCTTTGGCTGATTTTAACTCGAATTGATCCATTCCAACTTCCATATGATCTTGGAGACTTCTAGCATCAATCTAGGAACTTGAATAAAGATGTTCTCATTCCATTCAACAAGTTCTTCCTTCTTTTCTTCATCTCTTGAACATTCTCCATAACTCAACTCTTTCTTTTTCTTCTTCTCTTCTTCTTGAGCTTGAACTCATCATTCTCAACAAGCACTATTCAGGTATACTCCACTATTGCTCAAATATGATAAAACTTCATTCCAACTTCTGTTTGATCATAAAGACTTCTAGTATCACATATAGTGCAGATTCTTCTTTCGTTAGTCTCCTTTCTTCTTTCTTCACAAAGTAGGTGATCCCTTATATCAGCAATATCCCGTCGAATCCCATTTAAACAATTAACACATGGACAAAAAGACATCTCATTTTTTGCAACCACATTTCTTCTAGCAAATTCAATAAACTCTTCCACTCCATTCTCATATTCTTCACTAGTTCTCAATGCATTCATCCAACTATGACCCATTTTATTTCCACCTAAGGCATTTCCAACAACACTCAGGTTTATAACAATTTCAAGAACGACATGCTTTTTCTCAATCTTTCAAGAAAAATTCGGCAGCATTTCCCCTTAAAAGTAAGACATCCCAAAATTTCAATAACAAACAATTTCAGCTTTATTCAACAAAACTTACTAACTAAGGAAATTCAGATCAATTTCAGCTATTAAATCCAACAGTTTCATCAACTAAGAGAACATTAGAATCATTCCTACTAACATGCATATAATTTTAGTTTCGTACGACAAAAGTGTTGGTCTTACTCAAGAAGAAGGTATCTTATAAGGAAAATATATGTGTGTGTGAATAAAATGAAAGCAATCGACCTAATTTGAGAGCGCAACCGTTTGCTTCAAACCTTTGACCAAATAGAAAATCTGCAACAATATAAGCCAAATGGAAGTCAAAATTGTTGGCCACCAAGAATGAATTTCTCATCAGCCAAACGGAAGGAAGAAAAAGTTGATTTAAAACACATTTAAAGCTAATATGACGCCAAAATGAAGATCGTCAAACACTTAGGGAAAATTAACCAATGAGAAGTGACCAACAAGGACCAAATGAATGCTTCTTTTGAAGCCAATTAGGGACAAAACTGACCCCCTTCAGCTCATTAATATTTCACCAACTTTAGGGAAAAAAATGAAGCAAAAGTCATCCATGAATGATAAGAAGATAAAGCTAAGAACTATGAGTTGAAAGCCAACCACTTTGTACCTTGTATAATACCTAAATGTAATATCAAAGGACACATGAAGTGAATCAAAATCTTCCCAAATTGGATCAGATTCGTGTAGCCTTTTTAAAGCCAAAGAAGAGTCAAAAGTTGGAGAAAAAGCAAGTTAAAACCCTAGAATATGCTATAGACCATTGGGTAATAACTTGCTTGGATAATACACATGGTTAATGAAGTTTATTAAAGGAACCATCAACTCGTATTTGGTATCTTCCAAATCGTGCCAAAGAAAGGAAAATAGTGTAAGAGTGAGTTCACATACAAAAGATGATCAAGAAACATTTAGATGCTCTATGCTGCTGTTATAATTCTCACTGATTAATAACAATATATTTGTAACCCTTACTTACGAACTTGACTCTCATACCATGTTGAGTGGAGATTAGAGGAGGTTGAAGAAGATGAATAATTTAATTGGTCTAGGCTATACCATCTATAAGAACATGGTGACTTTAATGCATCTTCTTCAAAGGATTGAGTTACCGGGGGGGGAGGAAGGAAATGGCCGGTCACCAAAAGCTCTTCTCTTTCCTTTCGTCTATGTGCTTGTTTTGGTGAGCTAAAAAGGTCAATAGTGTCTAAGGTATCACTTATGATATTATTTATGAAGGAAATAATGTGGTGATAACATTATAGGATATTCGAGGAATCAGAATCATACCGAATGGACAAACGTACTACTAGCTACACAGACTAAGGTATGGACGCGTATTGTAACTTTAACTCTGATGTGTCTTGTATGCTTATATGTGATCGAATGATTCATAGAGTCATGGACAAGACTAGGTCTTGGGTCATGCACCGTAACTAAAACTCAGTCTTAGGTCACTTGCTTGTATACATTCAGCTTTATGCGGGTTATAGTCTTGTTAATGTCGTAGGGTTGTTTTCCTAGTGCTGAGGACACGAGGAGCTTTCGTGGCACTAGTTAGTGCAAACATTGCAAACATTACATTTGTTGTGTGCTATGTATTGTTGTGTTGTTAACATTACATTTGTTGTGTACTATGTATTGTTGTAGCCTTATATCTGTTGTGTGCTATGTATGGTATGCTGAAATGTAATAAATATCTGTCATACATATATTGTTTATACTTGAGCATGAGGTTAATCATTATCCGAGATTCAATGGGTATTGAATCTCAAAACTTATCATAGCTTCGGATCCGGAGGATCGGAGCCGGTGATAAGGGTAAGAAGCACGCATGAGGACACAATGGAGGATTTATTTTGGATTGTACTTATGCGATACTATATTATGTTTGAATACTCGGATAATTGTACCGCTTATGTACCGACCGAATACACCTCTAAGGAGTTAAAATTTGTAGTCGCTATCGCTTACTCACACAATTAACCCAACTTAAACGCTCAATCACTCCACTCTAATAATATTCTCATATACGCTTATTAATATCCATAATGGGTAGTATTGAATATGGGGTACGGGAGTTACAATAATGCTAATGGAATACAAGCATATGATGGAGTAAACTGAAATATTGATACGATATGAACTTTAAGTCATCGAATCACCATGCAGAAAAGAGAAGGCTTTCCATCATCATTATCCATTAGGAAGAGTTGCTTCCCGCATCTTCCTGCAACTATTTGTGCAGATTGGGATGCTCTTCTCTCAAGGAAAGGAGGCCACAAAAAGAAAGGGAAGCTAAAATCACAAATATAAAATAACATAAATAAGAGATGGTCTTCCAATAACAACTTGAGACTTCAATACATGAATAATTTGGCACAGGGTCAAGACTCAAGAGGCTATAACAATATATAACAGTGTACAATTTAGCAGATGAAAGTTTTAGAGTGTAGAATGAAGTCCATAGATGAACCAGCCCACAAATTAGTTAGGAAAAAAATGATAAATATAAATATTTTAAAATAATTTATTTAGCTTCTATAATATTCTCAAATTAATCAACTATCTTATGTCTTATTCTAAAATCGGGAGTAATATCTTCAATTTAATTATAAGATATAAGAAATATACCAGAGTACTAGTATATAGAATCTATTAAAAACTTAAAATGCTTTACTAGCTATGAGCAGAAGAGAAATAGAGGGAAATGCTTCGCATTGCTACGAAATTGAGGCAAATCTCTGAAATTCTTTTTGCACCTATGTTTTTCATTGCATTTGGGCTCCAAAGCGCATTTCAACATCATCTTGCTTTAGAATATAAGGCTTCTGTCAATGTCTTCAACCTTGGACTATGAATTCCTTTGAAATATTCATGTAATCAAAGCAAAAGATACATTTTTCCACATGGATTATTCCAATAAAGAGGAATTTTGAAATCAGATTACAAATAAGACATTTTTATGAGATATTTTGTGCAATATCTTTTAATCCAAGATAATACTAATAATTATATTTAGGAAATAATCAATCCTAACAAAATCCCAAAAATAGATATAAATAGATATAATAAAATATGGATATATCCCTTGTGAATGCAGAAAAGCACATACTGAGACTTGTAATACCCTAATTTTCATAATCCTTATAAACATTGTATTTTAGCAAATAATTAGCAAAATACAAAGGTGAATATGTGTCTTAAAGAATTATAATCTGTTGATTATATTTTTATCCAAATTTTATTTTGAAATTAATTAACCAATGGTTAATTATGAGACAATATTTAGGGGCTATTTAATATGATGTAAATGGCACATAAAATAGTAACCAATTTATAATCAAATGAGATAAAGAAAGGGTTAGGAAGACCCTTAGCCAAATTAAAATAAATTAGCAATTAGTAATTAGCATATTAGTTTGTGCTAATTGAGGTTAGTGGCTTATGATTTCAACTTGATTAAGGGGGTAATTAAGCTTAATCAAATCAGCCCCAAAAGTCAACAATTGCAACTAGCATCAATGGTTGAGATTGTTGCCCATATAATTCAAATCCAATGGTCCCAATTAATTACCTAATTAAGTCTTAATCCTTAGCAAATTGAATTAGCCAATGGAAACACTTAACCATTGGATATTTTGCCAATGAAAAAGCACATTCAATGGCTAAAAGAAAAGGGGATGTCGACAGCCATATGGGGAGAGAATTTATCATTATATATTAGAGTTGAAAAGTCAAATTTGGCAACTAGCCAATTGGATAATTGAGCTATTAGTCATTTTGTTAATTAAAAACACATATTAACTGGCTAAATTGGGTTGGGGGAGTATGTCGACCAAACAGCAAATGGTTTAGATTAAATTTCATAAAGTAATTTTGAATCTAATGGTTGGAGGAAAGATAAAAGATTGGAGTTCCTTTGAACTTTGCCTATAAATAGAGGGTTCTCCTCTTCACAATTCTTCACACCAAACTCATATCAAAATGGTTGAGTTTAAGAGAAGAGTGAAATTTTTGGAGCAAGGAGGAGGAGGAGTAAGAGCTTCAAAGGTAAGTTCTCTAGTTCTTTAGTTTTACCTTTTAGTTCTTGATAAAATAATAGTTGATATAGGAAATTATTAGGAAAATTCCTTTACTTGTTTTTATGCCTCCTTGCATTGAAAAATATCTAATGAGGTAAAAAAATGTTGGGAAATAATGTTAGATATTAATGGAACAAGATTTGTGAAAATTGTAGAATTTTCAGTTTTAAATCCTGTGCTGGCAGCGAACAGAGAGGCTATTATTTATGTATGAAATTATCTTTAAAAATTATGAAATTTTACATTAATAAAGTAGACATGTAGGGATTTCTAAATATATAAACTATGTAACATTTTGATCTCTGTACAATGAGATATGAATTTTTGAAGATAAGCCTTGTTTACTGGAATTAAATCTGAACAGTGTTTGAAAACGTTAAACCTGGGAATGATTCTTGATGTTCTAGCTTCTGGAAATATTTTTCCTTGAAAATAGAGATGTCAAGGGTTATGATGAATTTTCAGAAATCAAAAATTAGTTTTTAGAATTAATTATGATTTTTCAAAGTTAGTGAAAAATCTGAGTATAATGCTGAAAATTGCGTTTTTGAATAAATAAAAGGGCAAAATTGGAATAATAAATCTACCAAAGGTAGAAAGGTAAATTAAACCTTTAATATATTATTCTAAGAAATATGATATTTATCACAATATCATATAATAATCCGACGATAATGTAAAAGATATTTGGGAAGTCCTGAGTCGGATTCAAAGGTCGCATATTGGTAACTACACGGTGAAAGGTACGTTTGCATATTGGTAACTTTAATTGTCTATATCTTGTATGATTATATATGATTGAATGATTCATGGAGTGATGGACAAGATTAGGTCTTGGGTCATGCATCGTGGCTAAGTTTATGGGCCTTAGTCAAATGTTTATATACATTCACTTAATGCGGGTTATAGTCTTGATAATACCGTATGGTTGTTTTCCTAGCGGCGAGGACACGAAGAGCTGGCGTGGCACTGGTTAGTGCAAACGTTGCGAACATTACATTTGTTGTGTGCTATGTATTGTTGTGCTGTTAACATTACATTTGTTGTGTGCTATGTATTGTTGGAACCTTACATCTGCTGTGTGCTATGTAAGGTTATTCCCGAAATGTAATGAATATCCATCATATATTTTTATATTTGCTATAGAGGTTAATTGTTACCGGGATTCAATGGGTATTGAATCTCGGTCTTGACAAAAGGTTCGAGAAGGAAACTGAACCTAAGAAGGCATCGATGGACGAAGCCGTAAAGATACACCGGTCGAGACGAGAGTTGGAAGAAGTCCGATAGAACTAGTTCGGCATGAATTCAATAAAGTTATTCATAACCATTTGGTGTTTAAACTAAGAAAGGGTTGGTCTATGTGATTCAGTCATAAGTCACCGAGAAAGACGGGAGACTTCCACTAGACATCCGACTGGCCAATAGGTTTGATTAAGCGTATTGGGTTTTAAGCCACAAGTCTAGTTAAGGCTTGGTTTAAGAATGTATAATTACTATGTAAGAATTGTAATTATACAAGTTCTGTATTATTGTATCATATGAATGTTCCTTTGGGATTTTTAGTATACTAGTTTATCCCCGAGCATTTTATATCGATTACTCATTGTCCAAACGTTAGTGTATCCTCTCCGTTCCACATTACTTTGATGTAGCACCTCAAACTCCGTTGATTTTTCTAAAACTACGTGTCAATGGACACACTAAATGGTATGGAATTTGGGGTGTTACAAGACTCACCCACCATAGCCAAGTACGCGACCCGGTCGAATCTTAACTAGTCGGGGCAAAGCTTTGGATACCAAATGGGCAACCGAAAAAAATGGATATATCAAGAGTTCATGAATTACAATTTGATTTGAAAATGTACAATATGTTTATTTTGGTATTACATATTCAATTTTTGGGACATTTTCTCAAAATATCTTAATTAAAATTTTCTACATATTCATGCATTATAATAAATTTAAAAACATATTTCATGAAGAAAAATCATCTTGTACATAATGAATTTATTGAAATAAATTTTGTTCTTTTGAAAATTTATAATTAACATTCAACATGTTTGCTCAAGAGGAAGTTCTATATTATACACAAGAAAGTTTTTCTAATCTTATTAATCTCACATAAAATCATAGAAAAGGTTATAATATTGATTCCTTCCTTGTTCATGTGATCATCTTCAATCTTCTATTCTGCAGGATATAATTTTTTTTTAAAATTTTATTTAAAGAGGTAGTAGTGACTAATACCCTGAAGTTATAAGTTGAACCCTTGATCTTCTACTTACCATTGAACTTACATTTTACTAAGCTACAAAGCTGTTGACAAACCACACGGTATAATTTGTGTTCAATAACAGGGAACATGATAGAAACTTTGTGAAGGGAAAAATTGAATCCATAACCGTCTTACATATGCAACTCCTCCTGTATTTAAAGTCCCTCTTTCCTTCTTTTAAATTTATAAAATTCAAAATATAAATCAATTAATCAATAATTGATTCTCCGTCGATATTAATATGTCAGCCCATCAATAGGCAGCCGAGGCTGTCAACTTGCAACGGGTTATCAGAGGACTTTGATGCAATAATTTCTTTTTCATCACAAACGCACTAAACGAAATCCATTCAATTAACTGCAGAACAAGCTTATCTTTAATTAGTACTTTCGATATGTTGCCTCTCATCAAATTACACCAGAAAGCATTGCATTAAGAGCAACGATATAATGTTGCTTTTACAACTATATTCAATAAACTACTCTTTCCAGTCATATAAGGGTCATTTTAACTTTTAAGAGATTAAAAAAGTTAAATCAATTACTTTAAATTATTTATATTTATCGTTTTTCTCTAAATTAACTTGTCTAACTTATAAATTACTATATAATCTAATCTAATGATACATAACACATGTTACAATTAAATGAGTTATTTAGTTTCCTTAATCTCCCTAAATAGTTAGTTGTCTCTTATTTTAAGAATTAGACGTAGTATTATAGATTGAAAACTAGGTAATCCGAATCCTAATAATCCCGTGACAACTTCGCTTGGCATATATAATTATAATTAAAAGGGCATGTTCGAACAACATAATATAATAATAATGGGTTAGTTTCGATCAATAAGCTCAAGAGAGCTGTACAACACAGCAATGGCTGCAAAGCTCTTTCTCACCCTCCACTTCCATTGGCTCAAAGCTCCTCCATGCTCCCCCTCCTGTTGCTGACGTGTCAAACATATGAACTATTGACATCGTTCTTCCTGTGCCGTAGCCTGCAAGGAAATATAAATGCCTCCCTATGGGTGCCATAGTTAGGTAAAGTCTCTGGTCTGCTTCTAACGTTGAGAGACTCGGCTTACCGGATCCATCTACTTCATTCCAAAGCCTCCCGTCAAACGCTTCAATTTGTCCCTTCCATGCATTCAAACAATCTCCTGAGCTTAGGAGAGTCTCATTCACTGCCACAATCTGATTAGGTGGCACATCTAACTGCCACATCCCCGCCTTATGGTCCCACTTCTCAGCCTCTGTGTCGTACACCTCAGCCGAGCTTCGCTCCACGAGGCTAGGCACTGTTCTATCAGAATCCTCTCTTTCAGCAAACCCTCCAATCACATGCACTTTCCCCCGCCACGTCACCCCCACACATTTGTATCTCAAGATGTTCAAATTAGGCAAGGGTGTCCACGAGTCAGCGTTCGGGTCGTACACCTCAGCCGACGAGATCCCTCGAGCGCTTGCTAGCATGGACTTCCCCCCTGCCACGTAGATTTTATCCTCACAAACTGTGCAGGCAAAGTCATACCTAGCCACACCTAGTGGTGCACAACTTGACCACTGGCTGCTTCGGAAGTCGTACCGTAGAACTGTAGGTACAACCTGAATGCCTACGTCAACCCAGTCAGCTATATCATCGGACACGTGGATCCTCTCTTTGTGACAAACTTGGCCACCGATGATATAGATTGAGTCTCTCAAGGAAACCATAGAAAAACCTTTTAAAACTTGGTCCTCCATTAGGCCAGGAATGGAACCAACATAGGTCCACGTGTTGGAAGATGGATTGAATAGCTCTATCCAATTGGTGACGCTACCAATTGAGGTTGGTTCTCTTGGGCAGAACACAACGCAGATATAGCAATTGGAATGAGAATTTTCTGATGGTCCTGGTGACGAAGGAAGAGAACCCATTGGAGTGTATCTGAAGAAGATAATACGTTGGTTCTCGTACTATCACTAATTCTTAAATGGCAGGTGGGAAATGTAAAAGTACAAAGAGGAGACATAGATATAGAGAAGGATAACGACGGAGAGAACAACACAGCTGGCTCGTGAGCATCGCTTAAGAGCCTAGATTGACGATGAAACCGAGGTCCTATTCTTGTTGAAGCATATTATATTGTATTGTACTTCCTTGTAGTGACCAGTTGTGTCTCTTGCGTTGTGTTTTCATTGGATTATTTGGATTTTTTTTTCCGGAAATACCAACGTCAATAAAATTCATTTTGTGTGACTACAAAATGATGGAAACCAAATTAGACATTTTAATCCTTTTCGAGGTGTGTGTTTTTATATTAAAGACTTAGAAGTGACGATAGATAGATATTTAATTTTTACCTGCCTCTTGCCCAGCGACAACGAAGAACCGAAGGTGACAATCTTATTTTACTTTTCTTTTTCTTTTTATATATTTTATTGAATTAACCGAATAAAAAAATTAATACACAAAACCATGTAAACCAAAGCCCCTCAAGCCCGGTAAGCAATATCAATGGAGCGACGAATTCCATGTAAGACGGGGATAGATGAAATAGCCCCAGAGATATAATCACTATTAACAAAAATTAAAACTATTATAGCATTAAAAATATATTTTCTAGATAGGATATAAATAGTTATATGATGCGTTCAAGTTTTTAACAAATTCTCATAAACTACTTCAAATGTTTGGCCCAAAAAGAGGTATACATGCCGAACATCAATAAGTGTTTACAAAGTGATTTGCAATTCTATGGAGAAACTATATTGGTTCTAATCATAAGGGAAAGTGTTATGTCGTAAGAACATAAGATGTCTAGCCCTTGGTGGGCTAGTATGTTGATATATGATCAAGTAGCTCTCTCCCAAGTATCCATGGATGAGATACCTCGAGAATAAGTGATCTCTGTGCACACATGAAGGCTTTCACCAAAGGGTGGGGTGTGTGCTCTGTGTGGTGAATAATCAAGGAGAGAGCTTAGAAGATGTATACCTTTTAGGTTAACCAACTATATATAGAGGCTACCTTAGGATTAAGGTTTGAACTTGTTGGGCCTCTCATGTCTCCAAACCCAAATGTACTAGATGTCTTCTATTGAGCCACACCTATGGTGAGCATAATATTTGATTCCATAACAGAAAGATCCAGCAAAATCACAACCAATAATAAAAAATGGGTTGCATTTATTGACTATACTGATATAGAGATTGGGTATTGGAGGTCATTGACTTTTGATGATTATTATATAATTGAAGTCTTTAGGCCCAGGATTGTGGAGTGTTGGAATGGAGTTTTGGTACGTGTTGTTGATTTTGTTATAATTCTCTACCGGAACTTTGCAGTAGGCCAACACGTTTGAGCGGTTGAGTGTTTTAAAAGTATCAAATGGACGGCCCTGATTTAGAAAAATCAATGGTTTAGATGAGTTTAATTATGAGGAATGATGAGAAAATAGGGTACTATGGATCCGTCCAACCTCATCTACCACCATCAACATTAGCCACATCATTGTTATCCCTCCTGCATCCTTTATCCTTCGCCTTCATCATACTGTTGGAAACATCTATAACATTTTCATCCTCACCATCCTTCCACAATCAGCTCCATTCAAAGCAATAAAAAAGGAAGGAAGGAAGGAAAGGTTCTAGAACAGTCGAGCGATGATGAACGAGTGAGAGAGGTCGATTACTCTTGACAATCATAGGCGGAACTAGGAGGGCTAGTGTCCCCCAAAATTTAAAAGAAAAAAATGTCTAATATCATATTTTTTCTTTTTTCTTTTTGATAATCAAATTTTAGAAAAGGGGTTGGGATCACCCACAATCCAAGGGCGGCGAAATCTCCCTTCCTCCTAGGTGATACCGATGTTGGGCGGGCGAGCCGTCTATTACCCTCGGGCGTTAACCTAGGCACCTAGGAGCTAGGATCTCCCCCAGCGCTTGACCAACTCAAGATCAAACCTCTCCTTTGGTGAGAGTGTCGACCCCTTCTTGGTTGAGCCCAAGAACAAGGGGTAGTCTAATATCTCTTTCTATTGTGAGAAGAACAAACACAAAATGCATACAACTGTTGGCAAAAAAATATATGGTGGACGATGGAGTTTTGAGGGATAGGGCCTTGGGTTAAGAGGATCCATTATGATTCATGCTCCCGCTGTACATGATCACCATTGTGCCTGCCTAGTGTTAACTAATGCCCTCTCAAGTTTCTTTATTTTGGGCCTCAATCCTCTGGCCCAGTTATCCGGCCTGGGCTCACACCGCTACACTCACCCCGCTTTTCTTTTTAATGTGAATTTTTTTTTTTTAGAATTTATGAGAAACTATAGACAATGTTTTCTTAAAAAAAACACACACACACACCTGAAAAGAAGACATCATCAGCATTCTATTGCTCATCTATTAAGATCCAGGGGTAAATCATAGGAGTCATTTGGCTCGTCTAAATATTCGTTCCTCATGAGACATAGCCTGCTCCTAAACCAGGAAGGATCCAAGAGTTCCATACATTGAAATAGATAATTAAGAACATGCTTCGAAATAGAATAGAGGACCAATTTCTTGATGATTCTTTCATTACATATATTGAAAAGAAATTGTTTTGAGTTTCAACTAAAATTCAATTATAGATGAGTTTAACAATAAAAAACACGTAGAATAAGAGTCGGGAAATTTTTAAATGCATTAAAAAACAAAAGAATATAAACAAGAAAAAAATATATCAAAAAAATATTTATGAAATCAAGTGAATACTGATGATGTAATAAGAGAGGCAATTATTTTACAAACCTGTCATTTAGAAAAGTAAGGCTAAGTACTGTTAGAAATAAATGCAGCTACATAAATTACAATGAAGGGTGGGTACTTAATAAGTTCAAGTACATATATTTTAATAAAAAAGTACATTACAATAAAAATAATTATAATGTCATCCTTCTAGGCCTTATTTTTAGAATTCCATCATAATTGCCTTATTATCATTGCTATCAAATACATCTTTTTTCAATATAAGACACTAAACAATCATTCAACCATTCATCCCCATCCGATTATGAAGTGCGATCTTAATGTATTAAGGGTAGACAATCATTCAAATATGTATTAATTTATTAAAAAATCAAAATCCCAAATTCAAGGGGGCACTTGCCCCCAACCTAATACGTGGGTCCGCCCATGATAAGAGTTAAATGAAGTGATCTTAATTTTTATAATAGATTTCTTTTATTTTTATATATTAAGTTTGTATTGTATTTTAAGTAATTTTATTTATTATATAATATTTTTATTTTCATCTCGTCATTAAAATTCCTAGGTCCGCAAATGTTGACAATGTTAGGATGATGAGTGTTGTTAGTGGAGGACTTTCATCAACGGAGGAGTATCATTGGAGCGTGGGAAGGTCACTAAGAGATTTGTCATATTATAAAACCTGACCGCTCTAATGTAATCCATGACCATGTAAGAGTGTTCATTGGTTTGGCAGTCAATAATGAAGATCAGCACTACTAGAAAAATATAATACGCATATTTATTTATAAAATGTTATATTTTGATAAATAAATGGGTTATTTCGATAAGTGAAATTATAGTCACAAGACGTGTGTAGATATAGTCTATTTTTCTAAGTTGCATTCTGTAGGAAATTAGAGAATTTAAGGGTCAAAGTGCCAAAATGACGAAAATGCCCCTAAGAGACATAAATAACTTTGAAAAATTATGAAAAATCCTAAAATAATGCGAGAGGACATGGAAACAGAAATGTCGGTGTAAAGGTTATGAGGTAATGAGGCATTCTAATTAAGAAAATTATCAACTAGTGATAAGGAAGTAATTAGGTATTTATTGGCTAATTACTTAAGCATAAGCAAGAGAAATTCATGAATACTTCTGTAAAACCCTAAAATTAGTGGTTTTTGGCTTAAAATTAGTAAAAACATATTTACTAATTAATTGGAAATTTTTGAGAAAAATAGTTGAGATTGAGTATTTTTGGGTCTAAAAACAAGTTTGGACCAATAGGAAAAAAGTTATGAAAAATTTTGTAAAAATAATTATTTAATTATATAATAATTAATATATATATATATATATATATATATATATATATATATATATATATATATATATATATATATATATATATATATATTAGATGATGCTGCCGACATGGTTTATGGAGGAAGAAGGAAAAAAAATAAAAATAAAGTAAAATAGGTAGTTTAAAATGAATAAACTCTAATTAAATAATAAAAAGGTGAATAGTAAAATAAATAAATAGAAACGGATCCTATCTAGAGAACCGGGAATGGGATTCCCAAAGTCAAGGTAAAATATTGATCGGTGGATTTTTACCTTGGTTAGACTTTAGGAAGTCAATTAGGCCGATAGAGCATTTTCCTAATAAGACGAAATAGGGAAATTACGAGAAAAGTCGGATAACCAAGTTGAAAGTTTAGGATACAAAAATCATGATGCGACATCGGGAAGAATTGAGAGTTTTCTGGACATATTTGGAATCGGTGCATTCTTGTCCACGGGCGGTAGCTCGAATTTCATTTCGAAGCGACACGTTTTTAGTAAAACTTCCGTCAGTAGGAGAAGGCCTAGACGAGTTAGAAAAATAGTTGGACTAGACATTTCTAATGAGGAAGGAATTGTCTTCAAATTGTATAATCCAGAGTTTTGAGATTTTCCGAAATTACGCGAAACGGGCACCGATCGGGGAAATTCTATCGGACCGGGCATAAAGCAAGTTGAGTCATCACTTTTGGACCAATTGATTGCTGCCCTCTCAGCCCATGCATGTCGACCAAATGCTCCAAGGGATGGGATTTTTCCATCTAGTTCAAATTGAATCCAAGAGTTGAAAACAAGTTGGAAATGACACTTATATCCCTAAAATCTTCTATAAATAGCCTTGCTTTCCTCTTCAAAATTCACATCATTTCTCAAGTGCCTTGGCCGAATCTAGAGAGAGGTTTTTAGAGAGAGGAGCTCTGGAAAATTTTGCAGCAAAGCTCTGGGTAAGTTTTTCGGTACCGAGCTTTAAGCTTTCGTAGTTCTTTCAATAGTTAGAGTAGTACTGCTAGTATAGCCTTTAATTTTTCAAGCATGATTGGATATCATATGATAGGGCTATATTAGTCTAGAATTTCAAAAATTATCATTGGGTCGAAGTTACAGCAAAATTTTGGAAAGAATCGAGCCAAAGTAACGAAGTCTTTGGCGAAATTCCGCAATTAGGGGTATAGGGGCAAAATGTAATTTTTACCTAAAATGCCGATCGTAATGTCAAATCACTAATAAAAGTGATATTACTCTAATAGGACATCGAAACTCGATCTGCTGTGCGTTACGCCCGACGAGCATTGTTGGACATTTCATGTTTTTCCGTAAAAGTAAGTTTTCGCGAAGTACCTAACGCAGTCAACGAAGGTACGTTCGCGTCTTGTAACACTAATCTAGTGCTGCTCATATACATATATGTGATAGGTACATTCACGGATAGAGATTACATTAGGAGTCAGAGATACATTCACGGTTAGAGACTACGTTCGGGGTTACCGATTATACATACGGTTTCACACGGGTTATAGATGTAGTAATACCGTTAGAGTTTTCCTAGCGCTGAGGACACAACCGTACATCGTGGCACTGGTGAATAATGCAGGCACTTTATGGGGCTTACATCTTGCTTTACGCTTATGTGCGTCTGTAACAGCCCCATTTTTCATGTGCCTCATATGGATTCATTTGCATATATGGATATTTTTATGAAGTTATGTGTTAGTGAATATAGGTTGTTGCGAGAAATAATCAGAATAAGATTACGATGTGGTCGTGAAATTACTTGTTTATGTGTATTAAATTTGACCAAAAAGGAATGAGAAGAAGTTGTATGAGTATTATTAGGAATTAGGAGAAAAATTGAAGCAAGGTTAAAATTTCAATTTCCACAAAATTGTACCGTGTGTCTCATAATTATTTAGAATTTATGAGCACATGAGTATGGGTTATAAGCTAACAAAGTGGGCTAAAATCATCCTAAGAGAGGCTTAAAATTTTGGCCCAAACTAGGGGAAAGAAGAAGGAAAATGGCCCAACTCTTTTCAACTAAATTGTTGGATTTACCCCTCGTCCTTGGGTTCAGGCGGCAAGGGGTCGGACTTCCTCACCTCGAGGGAGGGTTCGATCCTGCGTTAGTCAAGGCGCCGGGGAGAGCATCCTAGGGGTGCAGGAAGCAGTGAAAACGCTGGCAGAGGTGGAGGCATGTGTACTCTCTGACCCGTATACCCTGTGGAATGGGCTCCAAGCGCCCTGCCCAGGGACTGTGGGTGAGCCCGACCCTTTCCTAAAATTTTCCTATCAAAAAAAAAAAATTGTTGGATTTGAACTAGATGGCATAGTGGTAATATTGGGCTAGTTGGAGGTCATTTTTTTTCCTTCATTCTTTTCAGCCGAATGGACCCTCTTAATTGACATTAAATCACCATCTTTCCCCCATTTTTGGTCCAGCCATCACGCAAGAAAGGGAGAAGAGGAAGACACAAAAATTTCTTGGAGAAAATAAGAAGGAAAACTCAAGAATCTCATAGGTAAATCTCATGTAATCTCTTCCATCTCTTCTAAGCTCCTTTTTGCAACTTTTCTTGACCCAAAAATCTGTCTTCTTATGGTGTTCATGAAGGGGAGGTCGAAAATTTTGGTGAACAAGGAAGAAGAAATTACAAACACCTCTAAGGTTAGTGATTCTTGAACCTCTTTGTAATGGATTTGTGTTGGTGAATTGATTTGGGGTGGTAATTTCTTGTACTCTTGAAATGTTGGAAACCCTAAATGTATGGGGAGTTGCTGCCCAAATTCTTAGATGGGGTTAATGTATGATTAAGGGTTCAAACAACAAATTAGAAATGATTATGGACTAGGTTATGATGTTACAATGGAAACTTGAGTATTTGTGTTTAAAGTGTGATTTTCGTCCAGCTGAATTATGATGAGGATCTGAGTTGATTTTGGCATTTTTGAGGTTCTAAAGTGTTTAGAATGAGATTTTGTATGGGGTTGAACTAGGATCATAATTTTGGAAATACAAAGGGAAGTGTGAAAAACGTTGGAGTCTTGTTTCGGAAATTTCGTGGAATCAGTCACCTTCTTCATGATATTTGACCTAGTAAATGGATTCTAAAAATTATGAAATTTTATTGGGAGAAATTAGACATCAAGGATTAATTTGGTATATGATTTGTATTTTACTGAATTGTTTGCTAAGAGAAACAAATGTTTCAAAACTGCCCCCTAAAACTGGGAATTAATTTCGGACAGCAGGGGTATTTTGGGCTATGAATAAATTTTCGACTTGGTCTGACCCAAATGTGTATTTCTGGGTGAAACTAGACATATTAAGGGCCATTTGGGCTTTGGAATCAACCCAAAAGGAGTTTTCTAGATTTAATTATGAATTTTTGAAGTTGGGCTTCCATTTCAGCAAAATTTGAGATTTAGGACGAAAATTAAGAATATATGGGCCCAAATTAAATTCCTTAATAAGAAAAGGAATTTAGTAAGTATGGACACATTAGTTGGGCTTATTTTAATTTACCAAAGAAAATATTCATTGAGGTGGAATTAATTATATTTATATTTTATTATTTTAGGGATTATTGTGATATTTTGCACCGCGAAGGTTATTGTTATCTGTAGTCGATTGTCCGGTAGTAACCTTAATCCTCATATACTCTGTGCGGCGTGTGTATATATGTTTTACCATATATATTACAAACATTTGATTATCATTTATTTACGAATGCTATGGGGCCGGAACATCTTTGTGTGCATAAAGGGCTTTCTTTGTGTGCTATGCCGGTGGTACATCTTTGTGTGCTATTAGGACCACTTTGCGATGCATGCTGTGTGCTATTAGGACTGCTGCGATGCATGTTTGTGTGCTATTAGGATTGCTAGTTCGGATTGTTTGTGTGCCTTCTTTGTATGCCTTGATCTTGAATGTTATGTGGTTTGTGTATTAATTCTTGATTTTCTTACATACAATGTTTATACATTTTATATGAGATTAACAGTTACTACGGGATTCAATTTTGAATCCCAGCCCCTTTAAGCCATCGGCGGCTCATGCAGGTAGAGCAAAGAGACAGAGGTAAGACTCGGAGCGGGGCTAGTGTAGTAGTGGATGTTGGTGACTTTATTTTGGATACTTCTTTTGACTTACGGATGATCGTAGATTATTATTTTGGCTGTCAGGCACCATTATCGGGATGATTGTATGTTTTGCTTCCTTCGAGGAAGAATCTATCTTTCCGTATTTTTATCGGTATATTATTGTCCAAACCGATGCATGCTCTGTTGCTTAAACTCGATGTGCAACGTAGATTATCCAGGAAAAATAATTTAGAAATGTATAAAAGTAAAGGATCACACTACCCGCTACCCGAAAGGGCGAGGCGATGAGTGTGTAACAATTGTGGTATCGAGCCGGAGTTTGGACGATGCGATAAATAAAGCGAGGCCGACATACTGGTGGTTAATTGTAGTAGAAAGAAGATAAGTGTGAGATTTGGGAAGTACTATGGTAGAAGGAGCGCGGCTAGGAGAATATAGAGGTGGTGTTATGAACCAGGGGTCGAATTTGGGGTTTGAAGTCTTTTAAAATAATATGTATCAGTCTCTGAGACTTATTTTGGTATCTGATCGATTATCGGTGTATGGTAGTATATTATGATAGGCTTGTAAGAAGTAGCTTGATTGTACAATTATGTTGAACAGTATATGAATTAGGAATGTTTTGATATCTTGAATCAATGATATGTTGTGAAATGGTGTATTATGTGAGTTATCAGCAGGGTTGTTGATCATTTCATGGTTATGGTTACAATTTAATATTATTTTGTGAAAATGACATTTTCTTACGCTTATGTTAAGCTGAATTTTCAAAATGGCAAGAGGAAAGGACCAGGAAGGCCTAGAAGAGAGCGAGACACAAATACCAAATCCTCAAGGTAATAATCGATGCGAGAAATGATGGGTCTAATAAGAGAACAAGGGAATATGATCCAAGAAATGCGAGTGAGATAAATGAAATGAAAGCTCGAGATCATGAAGAAGAACAAGCTGTTGATAACAACAGCAATAATGATGAGCAACAACATCACCATTCAACAACGAGAGGTGAGACTCCTCAATCTTGGGTTAACAGTTTGTAAACATCAACCTCCCGGTATTTAGAGGCAGATTTGATGGTGCGAGAGGATTGGTTATCCAGATTTAAAAAGTATATTTTAGACCGGTTTGTATGTAGTACGAGATCTAAAAGTGTCACACTCGAAAATTAAAGGGTGATTGGCAAGGAATATGAGGGAGACTCATATTCCTTAAGCCTTAAAACATGAAATAACTACAATCTAGACTTTGCTTCTACTTCCAATTCACATCTATATATATTCTATATAACCAAAATATATTAAATTCGTTGTAGTAAAACAAAAGTTTAGTATTATGATTACATCGAGTAGCAGCTACAAAATGAGCAATCAAACTTTGAATCATCAAAGAGGCTCCTCACAATTAGCAGTACTATCTGAGGCCAAAAACAAATTTTCCAATGAATGAATAAAGTCCCACACACACACATATAACATAAAAATCATACTAAATGATTTAAATATATTCAACTTTAAAAAATAAGGCATGATAATAACTATAAACTTCTAATTTATACAATTATGAACATAGATGGAATTGTATGAAAGCTCTCGAATCGAACAAACCTAAGTATTGTTAACAAAATCCTTTTTTTTTTAAAGAAAAAGACAAATCTCAAATCTTCTCTTTTTGTAAGACTTCAACAAAACAAAATAACAAGTGTGTACATACAATTCACAAGAGTAACTAATCAAGCGTAGCTCAAAGCCATGACCACAAGCGTGGGTGCATAGTTTATGATGGTAAACAACCAAGTAAGTACAACTTTGAGGTTATAAAACAAGCGAAGTACAAGACCCATGAATAACAAACGTGAGAACGAATCCCAAGAATATCAAGTATAAGTATCTGTGCCCACAAATATCAAGCAAGCTTGATATTAATCATGGTACACCAAGGACTAACAAACATCTCAAAAACATTTTAAGCATGCATAGGGTGAATTTACCAAAGTAATGAAATCTTCTTCCTTCAAAATGATGATAATTCATATCAAATATTTCATTATAGGGTACCCAGCATGAATAATCACAAATGATACATCAAGCTTCCGTTCAAATTCAATCTATCAATAAACCCTTTCCAAAAAATAAAAATTGAGTACCAACATTTCAATATGCAAATTATCTCATTTGTTGCCTATATATGAAAGCGATGTTTTAGAACTAGGAATCCAGACTTGATGAATGATCTATAATTGAGAATTTTATTTCTCTTGTGAGATTTACTTGCATCCTTGTATTCTCATGAGAATACTATTAAGGACTAATCATCTTTGTGGTATCTTTGTGGCTAGGGTTGTAAGAGACAACTTCTCTTAAGGACCTACCTTCGATCATCCATCCCGTCCATGTCTTCAAACTTGTTTTCTGGCGGTCCATTTCCCCAATCGTACCAATAAGTGAGAGAGACAATAAATGCAACAAATAAAGTCAAGGGCAAAGTTGGAAAAAGGGAAATAAATACTTTGACAAAATTAAAATAAAGTTTATATTTTGAGACGGACTTATTTTCAAGTTTGAAGCTTTTTAGAGACGTAGGGAGTAACATATAGAGCTAGTTAGGATCAAGACTATTCAATGTGGATTTTACCAACTAGAACAAGGCTTTCAGCATAACTGAAAATATCATGACCAAGGTCAGCATTGCGAATAGAAAACATCCTAAATTCATGAGTAATGAGACAGTACAAAACAGCTTTCTGTTCAGCGTTCTCCACTTGGGCTTTAGTTTCAGTGATGACTTTAGGTAATTCAGTAACATCACAAATAATTTCATTCTTCCAATTAAGAAAGTTACTAAAAAACTCATGATTAAAAAAAAAATATATGAGATGTAAGATACTCCTTCTCATATCCATAATACATATGTCACTTTTAACAATCCCATACATTTTAAGAAGTTAAAAATTAGCTAAATTGTTAAATTTTGTCAAAGTTTAAAATAGTTTCCATAGTTATCTAAATTCCCCATGGTTCCCACTCCATGTTTTACCAGACCAAGCACCAACTCTTGGATTCAACTAGTCAATTTAGTTCTGTGTTCAATGTTCAATGCCTGGAGACTAACTAACCACATCCACCTTATTTATTTATTGTACTCTTCACTGTATATAAATTGCCTTTATGGTCTTCTAAAGTTTTAGGTCGCACCTACTTCACACCTAGAGTGGTATACATAATAAGTTCCCGGAAACAAAATGATCATAAAATAAGTTATTCACATACTAAGAAGAATTGAATTTCCAATAGCTTATAAAAGAAAAGAACATTCATAAAACTAAATAATAATCAATTAAGCCGATACTAATAGTAATACTCATAACCAAAACATAAAACTTTAGTTTTAAAAGCACCAAACAAACTTAAGGAATGAATGTAATACCCGGATAAATAAAAGGGGTATCTTTGATAAGCAAATATATATGGTCTTAATTCTGTATATATTTGGTCTATTTTTCTAAGTTAATTCTTTAGGAAATTAGGGAATTTAAGGGCCAAAGTGCCAAAATGACGAAAATGCCCCTAAGGGACATAAATAACTTAGAAAAATTATGAAAAATCCTAAAAGGCAGTTATGAACTTGGAGAAATTGAATAAGAATGCTCAAAAGTATTGAAATGACTAAAATACCCTTGTAAATCCTAAAATAATTCGAGAGGACATGGAAACAAAAATGTCAGTGTAAAAGTTATGAGGTAATGAGTCATTCTAATTAAGAAAATTATCAACTATTGATAAGGAAGTAATTAGGTAATTATTGGCTAATTTCTTAAGCATAAGCAAAGGAAATTCATGAATAATTATGTAAAACCCTAAAATTAGTGGGTTTGGCTTAAAATTAGTAAAAGTATATTTGCTAATTAATTGGAAATTTTGGAGAAAAATAGTTGAGTTTAGGTATTTTTAAGCCTAATTACAAGAATGGACCAATTAGGGATTATTGTGGAATTTTTGGGAAAAATTAAATAAGTAAATAAGTAAATAATTAATTAAATAAAAATAAATATTTATTGTAAAATAATTAGGGCCAGCCGAATTTCCCAAGAAGAAAGAAAAATTTTGAAGATAAGAATGGAAAATAAATATCTAGATTTTTGTTGCAAGTTGTAATATTTAATAATATAATTTAATATGGTGAATAGTAATCAAATAAATAGGAAACGGATCCTATCTAGAGATCCAGGAATGGGGTTTCCAAAGTCAGGGATAGGAAGTAAATTCAAAGCCATTTGTGCATTTTCCTAATAAAACAAAATAGAGAAAAATGCGAGATAGGCACATTTTTGGATCTCAAGAAAATAAATTCTAACTCAACATCTAGAAATGAGTTTGAAATTATCGGACATATTTAGAATCGGTGAATTTTTGTCAGGAAGTTGATGATTCCGAGAAATTCGTTAAAATGCCAAGCACGCTTTTCGAAGAACTTGAGGCCGATTTGTTGGAGCCCTATATGGAATCAAAATTTAGGTTAACTTGGACATTTCTAATAAGTAAGAATATGTCTTCAAAGTTGTAAATCCGAATTTTGAGATTCTTAAATTACGCGAATCGTACCGATCGGAGAAATTCATCCGGGTAGGCTTCGGAAGGGACACTTGGCTACCTCCCATTGGCCAATGGATGCCACCTAAGCAAGGGGCAGGTCGGCCAAGAAGGAAGAGGAAAGAAGAAAAACTTTTGAAAAAGTTGCTTTGGGCCGGTCAGATCGCTTCTCACAAAGTTGATTCGACAGTAGAAATCCTACCACCGTTTCTATAAATACCCCTCCCTTGTGTTTTCTCACATTTGAGAGCAAGAGTTCGAAATCTAGAGAGAGAAAGAAGAGAGAGGTGCTCGGGAAAATCAGAGCGAAGCTCTGGGTAAGTTTTCGGTGCAGGTTTTTAGTTTTCATAGTTCTTTGATAGTTAGAGTAGTCTTGCTAGTACGGCCTTTAATTTTTCAAGCATGATTAGATATCATATGATAGGGCTATTTTAGTCTGGAATTTCAAAAATTATCATTAGGTCGAAGTTCTGGAAAATTTTGGGTCGGAGCCAACGTAACAAGTCTTGGCGAAATTCCGCCAATTAGGGGTATAGGGGCAAAATGGTAATTTTTACCTAAAATGCCAGTTATAATGTCAAATCACTAATAAAAGTGATATTACCCTTATAGGATATCAGAAACTCTGATTTGCTGCCGTCGTTTACTGCCCGACGTGCAGCTTGTTGGACGTTTCACGATTTTAGTAGAAGTACGATTTACATCGTCGGAAGTACCTACGCGAGTCAACGGAGGTATGTTCGCGTCTTGTAACACTAACTCTGATGTTTACTGTATGCGTATTTGTGGTTGAGGGTCTGTTGATATGTTGTGAGTTTTGTTATGTGCTTTTGGATACATATACTACGTGTGACACATCTACATGCACTACGTGTGATACATCTACATGCACTACGTGTGAAACATCTTTATGCACTCCGTGTGATACATCTACATGCACTCCGTGTGATACATCATTATCTTTGTTAATGTGAATGATGTGGACTATATACCGTATATGTAAATATGAGGCTAGCAGATTACACGAGATCCAATGTGGTAAATTGGATCTCAACTATAGCTTCAGGGTCTGGAGGACCGAGGGCGAGGAGAGAGGCAAGCAGCCCGAGTAGAAGACCCGGCTGAAGACTTCCTTTTGTTGTTCCAACGGAAGCCTTCCTTTCTGTTATAATGTACCTTTGAAACACACGGTTACTGTACCGTTGTTGTATCCAGCCAGACTTACGGCATTTTATAAATATATATCAGTTACTCTTCCGCTCAAATGCTCTACTCTGATGATTTGAAAAGATGTTTTGGGAAAAAAAATTATACTGCTTGTGAAAAGTTGGGATGTTACATTTTGGTATCAAAGCAGTAGTCCTGGCATGAACTTGACTATGTTACTACGAACGGTTTGGTGCCGAAGGCAAGGCTAGTCTACGTGGGTGTGCCAGTCAGTCGCCGTGAACTCGGTGAGGCCCCCATGGTAGACACTTACCTGGTCATTACATTCGGATAACGAAATTATGTTCAAAAGCCTTTTAACTTGGAGCATATTTTGAAAATGAGTGCGATATAGCCCAGATTCAATGTACCACTTTGTTTCGATATACCGGTCGGCATCGGTATACCATCTGGTGGTGTACCACTTTCGGTGGGTGCATCGCTCTAACCCGAGTTTATGGTGGATGCAGGCCACGCGATTGAAACTCCGAGACCAACAAGGATAAGTACATGTAGTATTTGACTCATGTAGAGGAACTTACGATACGAAATTCCATACCCATTTTTGAGTAGACCAAATCAACGAAACCCTAAACGAGGGAAATATTTCAGGTGCCTGTTCATAGTGTGAATACGAAGTGCGATAAGTCTATGTGCAGTACTAGTGCGATAAAATCATGATATACTAATTAAACGTTTTCCTAATAGAGGAAAAGAACGCGACATGGCGAACCTAAGAGGAGCTGGAGCTCCCGAGGCCGAGGCGAGGTCGGGGCGAGGCCGTGGCGAAGGACGAGGTAGACAACCTCGGGTAAATCCGGTACCAAACCAGCCGGAGCAGAATGAGATACGGGAGATGAGGAGAACTGCGCAAGAGCGGGGGCTCTCATAATTGAACTCCTTGGGGAAAGGCGGGAGAGACGAGACAATTGCATGATCGACAAGGCGAGGGAGAACAACATTACGAAGAAGAAGAGGAGAATGACGAAAGTGACGAGCACGATGAGGAATCGAGGGATCGAAAGGTCCTGTCACCTCCACGACGAGAGAGCTGTGCAGACCACACAACATTGGGTCACACGGTTTGCAAGCTCAAGCCACCTGCTTTTCATGGGAAGAACGAGTTGGCTGAGGATTGGCTGATGAGCTTAGACAAAATCTTTGAAGTGATGGAATGCCCGGAGGACCTAAAGCTCGGTGGCAATTTATAAGTCTGGAAGGGGCCGCACATAGATGGTGGAAGAGTGAAGCCCACTGACGTTGCAATTATACCAAAACTAATGTCCTTTTTGGTAAATTTGACCCTAAAAAGGTTATTCGATAACAATATTCAAACACTATCATTGTTATACAAAACCTATTGTGTAACATCCCGTTTTCAAAAGTAGTATATAATAAATTGTTTTCATCAGTAGAGCATGGAGCAATTGAGTAAGCGATATATATTCAAAATGCCATAAGTACGGCTATTTACAACAACGGTACATTATTCCAAACGTTCAACTGAAACATAACTACATAAGCAGTGGTCTTCATAGGATCCCTAAGCGTCTTGCTTACTCTTCTCCAGGTCCTCGGTCCTCCCGACCACTGAAGCTATGTGAAGAGCTGAGGTCCATTGCAATCGGACCTCAGGTAACGGTTAACATCATGCTTACATACACACATAAGTATTACAGATTCCACAACCTTAACATTACATAAACACTCTCAGCCAATGTATCATAAAATCAAGCGTATCCCATTAGCACATAAGCCCCCTGGCAGATGTGTGGCCCCTAGCAAACGTATCACATAAAATGTGTGGCCCTTAGCAATAGCACATAAAAAGTGTGGCCCTTAGCAGACGCATCCCAATAGCACATATAATGTGTGGCCCTTAGCAGACGTGAACATATCAATAGTATATAAACATACGGCAAAGTATTCATCCATCACACATAGGCATAACATAAACATAACACATATACACATACAATAATCATCGAGTTAGTGTTACGGTGCGCGAACGTGCCTTCGTTGTGATATTGATACGATAGTTGGTCGAGAATGCAATCACAGGTATCCTATAAGGACAATAGCGTATTTGTTGCTAATCAATCATTATAATGATCATTTTAGTAAAAAATGACCATTTTACCCCTGACTCCCCTAATCGGCGAAATTTCGCCAGAGCTTCGCTACTTTGACTCTAATCTTCCAAAATTTTGTCATAACTCTAACTCCAACATATTTTCAAAATAAATATCATATTTAACCTTAAAACATGATATCTAAACTAACTTGGAAGATTAAAAGGACCTATTTAAAGAGAAATGTGAGGGTATTTTGGTAATCTTCCAACTTTCAACTTCAATTTTTGGCCACATATTCTAGGGTTTTTGTGAGCTCCAACCTCCTCCACATACTCCCTTGGCCGACCTCCCATTTGCTTTTTACACAAAAATCTCTTACATTGCAACTTGCATACATACTACTTTATTCAATCATTTTCTCTCCTTCCTTCTTCACATTTCGAAATGCTTGGACATCTTTTGACAAAAGATGTTGCTTTCCTTCTCTTTATCTTTCCTCATCCACTTGCTTCCTTTACCCACTTTCATTTGCATTCACATTGCAAGCATCTTTTCTCTCTTTATTGTTATTATATTATCCACTTGCATAAAACTTTTACTCCCCAAATATTCAATATTTCGGCTGCCCCCTTATTTTGACTTGTCAACTTTTGTTTAATTCATTTCCATTATGTTCTAATTCATTTAATAGGAAATTATCCTATGCTTAATCCTTTGTTGTTTAATTAAGCTTTAGGGACTTTATATAATTCATCTAATACATTTCCTCAATCATCTCCAACTGATTAACAATTATTCTCTTACTAATCTTGACCCTCCATTAGTCATAAATCTCTAATTAGAGGTTGTATATAATTATCTTTGAATATCACCTTTATTCATGCTTAAATAATTAGCCATTAATTATTTATTTAATCCCTTACTAATTGTTGATAATTTTCTTATTTAGGATTAATCATTTTCTCACAACTATTTTACTGACATTGGTATTTTATGTCCCATATAAAATATTAAAAATCATTGGACAACTTATGTCCCCAAAAATATTTAATTTCGCTTTATTATTTTCCAAGGAAATAATCCCAAAATTATCTAAATTGGAGACAAAATACTCTCTAATTTCTAACAAATATTTTATTTCCATTTAGGATTTATCATAATATTTTCAGTGCATTTATGACCCATTATTGCATTTAGGGATTTTGACACTTTATGCCCTCTAATTTCATTAGAAATTTTCCTAGAAAATATAATAAGTATTCTACAAAGTTTTGACACCATATATTAACTACATTATGATATTTATCATAAATACGATTTTAGGGTATTAGATATTGTCTAAAAGTCATTTTTACCTCGTAAATCCCAAAACTATTTTCTAAAAGCTATATCCAAACGAGCTCCACTACCTACAAATGAATCAAATTAAAGATGATTTGACGTCTCCACCCAAAGTTTCAGAAATCACGGCAAAGTTTGTTCTCATTTAGTAGGATATTTGGCATGTGGCTCTAACTAAAAAGGGTGAATGTGGCATTGGTATCAACGTAAACACCTCCGTAACTATGTCAAATGAGACTATCAAATCAATATCATCATCATCCTCCTCTACACCTAGCTTTAGCCCAATCCAAAAGATAGCTCCATTAGTATTGAAACCATGAGAATAAATTACTTGCCTCCACGAAATGAAAGATGGTGTTGAAGAGATTTTTCCAAACTTTACAGAGAGATTGAAATCGGATTAGGGATTTTAACGGGAGGCGTATGAGAATGTTGGTGATGATATCTTTATTTTACCTACCTTTATCTACCCCTCCCAATAACGTTAGATTATAATATCATCCAACGACGGATATTTGAGCGATAAAATAAATCCTTTTATCCTTTCCTCTCTCCCACTCCCTCCCTCCCTTTCTCTCTCCTCCGCTATCATGGACGAACACATCCCCTACGAAAATAACCTATCCAATATTTTATAGTATAATTTGAACTAACAAGTATAGTATAAGGACAGAAGTAACAAGATTCCAAGATTAATTGCCTTCCTCAAATATTCTTTGGCCTTACTACTCCACTCACACACCAGCCCTTCCCACGCTCTCATTCTTAGCCACAACGGTGCTTACCTGCTCCGCTGCCGATATCCAATCTCTTCTGTCAACACAACCGACTATTTCGCCGCCACCAATTACATCTGTAAACGATTTGAAGATGTTTCCAACAAGTTTGTTGATACCGGCTATGCCGTCGATACCTCCTACCTTTTCGGATTTGCCTTCGCTTATGGGTCACCATCAAATGGGTTCATTGGACATCGATTCTTCGGCCTCAACAAGATCACTTCACCGTCCTTTGATTACGGATATTTTCTCTACCAATGGGCGTTTGCACTAGTGGAAAAAGGCTTTTAAGACCGGACAAAAAGGTACATTAGGACCGGACCCTTGGCGGATCTTGTTCCGGGCGGTATTAAAAGTCGACCTTTAAAATAGGACTTTTACACGGTCTTAAAGATTTTCTTTAAGACCGGACATTTTAAACCTTCGGTCTTAAAAGTCGTACTAAATAAATATCGACCGCTCTTAAAAGATCCAAATATTAAGACCGGACAAATATCAATCCGGTCCTAAAGATAGAGGACTCTAAGACCGGAGGACTAATTACCGGTCTTAAAAGACCGACTTTCAAGACCGAATTTTTCAATGGACCGGTCTTAAAAGACCAACTTTTAAGACCGGCTTAACACCTTTAAGAGCGGTGTTATATATACATCCGGTCTTAATATTTGAACATTTAAGACCGTATTTTTTATTTGCGGTCTAAATTTTCCCGTATTTTTCCACTGTTCTGTTCTTCCCGATCAATATATATACACAAATCCACCATCCAAAACAGCACATAAAAATCGATATACTTTAAGATACAAGCTATGAACATGAATAAATTGAATTGGGAAAAGAATACAAATATTATCCACCATGAGTTATATGGCCTCTTAATTAAGTCTAAAACAACTAAAGTAATTTATACAATAAGCTAACATATAACTAATTACAAAGGCAATGAGTTACAATACATGCAACACGTAATTCAACATACAAATGTAGTCCAATATATTATTCACCATGCCTTCATTTGATTCCCACCCAACAACGTAACATGCATCCTCTTTTATAACATGCCCCTTTGAAACGGATCCTCGCCACAAAAACAAAACAAGAACAAATTCATATTCAATGATGACATTGTTTAATTAAGAACATAGACAAGATATAATAATAGTTAAAACCTTAAAGTTTTCTAAGAATTCTGCATATGAATATTAATTACCTTATGAATTGACACTTTTATAAAGTGATATCCTCCCATATCCCTTCTTGATGATCATTTCTTATCCGGGTTCATTATCCGCTTCATCTTCTTCGTTCATGTCCTAGACCCCTTGTAAAAGGAGTACTCTCGGGAAGATCACCATAATTTGAATGACTTTCCTCATCAATATCAATGACCCTCTTTCCTTGGAGAGCTACGGACCACATTTATTTTCTTGATCGGTGATATAGAACACTTGTTTTGCATGATCTGCCATAATAAAAGGTTCATCTCCAAAACTTCTACTATTGACATCGACTAAAGTGAATCCTAGTCGATCGATCCGAACACCATTATTGACATTAACCCACTTGCATTTGAAGATGGGAAATCTAACTTTGACATAGTCCACCTCCCAAATCTCTTCAATAACCCCATAATATGGCATGACCGCCAATTTAGGCCTCTTGTCTTTCGAGCCGGAGAAGTGCATAGATTCACCTCTAACATAACACCACCGCTTCGGGCGTGCTCCTATCATCTAGGGACTTCGTGTAAAATGTATAACCATTGATCACATACAATTCCAACTTATGACATCAAACTCGGGACCACGTGCTAACCATTTCATTGTCTCGAAACACATTCGATCCCTCGACCTTTTGTTTGAACCAGTTTTCAAAAGTTACATTATGCTCCCTAATCAACCTTTGTTCGGTCATTCGATGGTTCTCTTTCCTTACGCCTCTTTATGTGCGGATATGCTTTGCTTGAACTTCATCAACATTATTCAAGATGTATAAGTGGACTTGTGACAATTCATCGGGATCCACACTCTTTACCGAAGCCCCACGTCTACCCCTTCAACATGCGGACGCGTTTGGAAGCCCAATATGTCTTACTTTGGCCAAATAATTTTGACAAAATTCCATGGCCTCTTCGAAACATATTTCGAACAATTGATGCTACGCCGGTACGCGTTCTTCACATACCCTTTTAGGAATTTCATAGATCTTTCAATAGGGTACATCCACCGTAAATGGATAGGGCCGCACAACTTTATCTCCTCACTAGATGAATAATGAGATGAACCATGATGTCAAAAATGAAGGAACAAAAAGCTTCTCAAGGTGGCACAAGATAAGATATCCTTCATTCTCCAATTCATCCAACTTTTCAATCTTGAAAACTTTACTACAAACCGCATTGAAGAAGAAACAAAGTCTAGTCAAAACGACCTGAAGATCATATTCGGCAATCCCTCGAATAGCTACTGGGAGTAGCTGTTGCATCAAGACATGACAGTCATGAGACTTTTGGCCTACTAATTTCAAGTCTTTCATCGAGACAAGCCTCTTAAAATTTGAAGAATACCCCGAGGGAACTCTTGTGCCATGTAAACATTCACAAAGCTTCGTTTCTCATCCTTAGACAAAGTATGAGAAGCCGGGGACAATAAGTTCTCTTCCCGTATGGCCTTGGATGCAAGTCTTCGTGTATTCCCATTGCTTGCAAATCCAATCTTGCCTTCACACCATCCTTGAACTACCTTGTATGTTGAGAAGCGTGCCCACAATACTATCACATACGTTCTTCTCCACATGCATGACATCAATACGGTGTCTCACATCAAGATTGCGCCAATAGGGAAGATCAAAGAATACGATATCTCTTCTTCCATATATTTGTTTCTTTTCTACTCTTTCCAGGCTTACCGAAGATGACACGGATATTTTTAACCTTTTCATACACTTGCTCCCTAGTCAATGCCACCAGAGCTTCTTCATACTCTTGGCCACCAAAAAAGGCCTTCTTTAATCGACGATATGGGTGGCCCTGTCTAAGAAATCTCCTATGTCCAAGATACACCGTCTTTCTTCCATGTTGAAGTTGATGGTAGCATGTGCCTTCTTCACAAACCGGACATGCTTTATGGCCTTTTACACTATACCTCGACAAGTTCCCATATCTTTGGGAAGTCGTTTATAGTACAAAATATCATGGCTCTCATTCTAAAGACCTCCTTCTTGAAAGAGTCAAAAACATCGACACCTTCTTCCCACAACTCCTTCAAGTCTTCGATCAAGGGCTCTAGGTAAACATCTATGTCATTTCCGGGTTGTTTTGGTCCCGAATCAACATAGACGGCATGATGTACTTTCGTTTCATGCATAACATAGGAGATAAGTTGTAAACAATCGGGACTACGGGCCATGAGCTATGTATCTTTGCTAAGGCTTCCATAGGGATTCATTCCATCCGTGCTAAGGGCAAGCCCGAGGTTCCTAGGTTCTTCGCCGAAGTTCGGAAATAATTGATCGATCTTCTTCCATTAAGAAGAATCGGCCGGATGTCGAAGTTGTCCATCCGAAATCCTCTCATCTCGCATGCCACCTCAGATTTTTGCATCATTTTCATTCGCAAACAACCGCTTGAACCTTGGTATGATTGGAAGATACCACAACACTTTTGCAGGCCCCTTATCGACTTGTACCGTGGGGTTTCACATATCGGACAACTCGCTTCTCTTCAAACTCTTTTCTATATAATACACAATCATTCGGGCATGCATGGATCTTTTTGTACTCCATCCCAGGTGGACAAAGTATCTTCTTAGCATCATAGTAGCGATGCGGCAACACGTTATCATCCGGAAGCATGTCCTTCAAAGCCTCAAGCAATTCGAAAAACTCTTGTCGCTCCATCCATGACGTGCCTTCAAGCTTACCAATTTCAATACGGCGTTCAACAATTGGTATTTTTTACAGCCACGGTATAGCGGTGTCTCTGCTTCACTGCACATATTACCATATGCATGTGATCGCTCAAAAGCCTCTCCTCCTACATCACGGATAATGTCCTCTATGCGATCATCCATATCCGTGTCATTATCATCAAAGGCTACTTCCCCATGTTGTTTCCCACTTGATGGCACTTGTTCACCATGCCATACCCATACTGTATAAGTCTTACAAAATTCGTGACAAATTAAATGTGTGCGTATAACTTCAGGACATAGTCGACACTCATTCAAACATTTTACACAAGGGCAATAATACTTCCCCCCATCATCATGGGCATTTTGTTTAGCAAATTCTATAAATTCCCTAACCCCATTCTGATATTCAACTTACACCGATTTCGTTAAACCCATGAAAAACCAAGAACGATAAGTCGGAAAGTAATAAAGTTTTAACCGAAACATCTCTTACAGCTTCGTCTATAGACGTTTAGCTAAGGAACCAGAGAGTGATTGTCGAGAAAGGTACGCGAAGCAGCGACGAAGCTGAGATGGAAATTTCGAGTCGGAACCTGAGTATTCACTTTCGGCGCGACAAGAGTTCAGATAGGGAAATTTAATTTTTCCGCGCGACAAAGATACCTTATTTAGCTTTTTGGATTTTATTAATACCGGTTATTAATTAAATGTCCGGTCCTAAAGATACAACTAACATTTTAAGACCGGAGTTTTAAAATTATCCGGTCCTAAAATTTTATTAGACTTTTAAGTTTTAAGACCGGAGGTTTATAAAACATCCGGTCCTAAAATTCAAATTATCTTTAGATCGTTACTTATAAAATAAAATGTCCTATCTTAATGGCCTTCGTGATTGGTATATTAAATCAATAAAATAAATTATATTTTTTGGACAAAAAATAAAGCAAAATTGGAGAATAAGTTTCTTTAATTGATTACTGGAGAACAACCAAAAAATTCATAGTGTTCTTAATGTTTCTTACATTACTTGAATATATACACAACAACAAAAAAACAAAAGAAAAACAAGCTGAATAATATCATCCACAAGAATCGGTCGAACAACCTCGGCGATTTCGGCGTGAAGAGCATTAATTTCCCGCACGAGATCGGCAAGTTGTTGTCTTATTCTCTCCACCCGCAATATGAATGGATCATTACGGAGAGCGGAGAGGGTCGAGGTAGGCGGCGCGGCGGGGCCAACAAAGTTGGAGAGGGGGATTACGAACATCCGCATGGCCAGCTTCAAGATGAGGGATGAACTCGGCAAGGACAGGATCGGCGTAAGGATCGAGGGGGTGCGGCATGAGCAATCTCTTCATCATCCGAAGAAATAACAATGGGTCCAACGACCCGAGAGTCTTCTAAACAATACGCACCTTCGTCCATTGGAGGAGGCGCACCATATAATGATCTAGCCATGGCACGAGAGTGAGGCGTGTATGCACCCTACGAGCGGTTTGCTTGTATCTAACCATGGTTTGAGGATTTGAGAAGTTGGGGCAGAGCTAGGAAGTGAGGAGTTAACAAGGACAAAGAGGAGGTAGTGTGTGAGTATATAAAGACAGATGGCGGGAGAGATAAACATCGATGATGAATTCGTCATTTTACTTTTATACAAACTTTTAAGACCGGACTTTTATCTTATATCCTGGTCCCATTTTAATTCAATTACTTTTAAGACCGCCCTTTTATCACATATCCGGTCCTAAAACTCATTTAAGACCGATATATTACTTGGTATCCTGGTCCTAAAACTAATTTTTAATTCAATTACTTTTGAGACCGTCCTTTTATCAAATATCCGGTCCTAAAACTCATTTATTTTTATATTTCAATTTATTTTTTTCAAGTAAAAATCTTTGGTTAAAAAATATTACTTTTAAGAACGGATCTCACATGAAGATCCTGTATTAAAAGTTCATTCTTTTCAAGAGTCCCTTCCCCATTGTTGAAATGAATTCGAGTCTCTTCGGCCTCCACATAAACTTCCCAACTAGGCGTCTCCTCGTATTCCGAGCAAATATGCGTCTCCTCGTTAATGTTTCCTACTGCTTCACATTCTTCGTGATGGGTTCTCTATTTAAACCCGTTGTTACTTTCTTAACATTCATCTCCATCTCCTCCTAGAACCTCCACCGTAATGGCTTCTCCACCACGACGAGGTCCTCCTTCTGGGCGAAACCTCGAGGCACCTCCATATCCTCCTCCGTTGCCTCCGAAACCGAACTTCTCGCAGATGCCGGAGCACTGATAGCCCGCGTCGATCATATAGACCGAAGCTTGGGCAAACTGCTTCAGTGTCTATCACGCCGTCAACAACAAAGGCAAAGCGGTACTCGACGCCAATGACGCTGAGTACCATACCTCTCAGCAGAAAAAAAAAAATTATTAAATAAAATTTTTATTTCCCAATCGCCTTCCTTGTTTGTCTTTAACTTTATGTTCTTTTTTCTCCGACAACAAGAACAAACAAAACATTGTCCTATTCGTGGTGATCAATCTTAAAAATTTGCAGAATAAAGTTAACAGTTGCGACCATACAAAACAAAACAAAAAAACATTATTTACCTTTTTCGAATAAAAACAAACAGAGTGACGACTATTCTCAAGTTTGGACCATCGTTGTCTTTCCTCTACTTTTCGTATGTGATGAAAATTTTCGTTGTCGCTTGTTATCTTCTTTCTTTTTCCGAAAAAGAAAAGGGACACCGATGACGTTCTTCACATCCGTAAAAGTAGAAACGAGAACAACGAAGCACAAAACTTGAGAAGAACGCCGTAAACATGGTTGCCTTGAACCCTAACGATATGTCCGAAAATCGAGTCACCAACTCTATTTAAATGAAGAATATTAGGACCGGACGTATAATAAATCCCCTGGCCCTAAAAATTAAGCCTTATTTTAAAATTTAAAGTTAGGAGCTGACAACTAACAAATATACTATCCTAAAGGTTTCGGCAATCTATTAAATAAAATGAAGACTTTTAAGACTCGACAACTAACAAATATACGGCCCTAATATTTTAGCCAGTATATTTTCTATACTTTTAGGACCGGATATTTGACATACATACTGGTCCTAAAAGTCTCTACCCATATTTTTTAGAATTAGACGAAGACTTTAGGACCGGATATTTGTTAAATATCTGGTCTTAAAATGGACGGTTTTAGGATCGTATATTTAACAAATATACGGTCCTAAAAGTCTCTACCCAAATTTTTTAGAATTAGACGAAGACTTTTAGGACCCGATATTTGTTAAATATACTCTTATAAATGGACGAAGATCTTTAGGACCGTGATTTTTAACAAATATACGGTCCTAAAAGTCTCTAACAAATTTTTAGAATTAGACGAAGATTTTGTGACTTATATTTAATAAATATCCGGTCTCAAAATGGACGAAGACATTTAGTACCCGACTTTTAACAAATATCCTGGCCCTAAAAGTCGCGAAAATTTTCGTAGCCTCATCTCGGCTCATTTTCAACATCCGCCCGTATTCTCAAATTTCAAGCACTAAATAGCTTTATCCACCATCCCATTCATTCGTAAACCCAAATGGACACACACAAATTGTTCGAAAATAAACAAATTTATTATTGAATTACATTGCTATATTTACAAATGAATGAATTAGCTAGTCGAAAAATAAACAAATGTACGTAATATTGTCATATACAAAGATCATATATTATTTACAAATGAATTAATTTAGACATTAATTATTGTCCCGATTTGGATTTTCTAAGACTAGTTTATACAGATATTCACAAAACTCGCGTATGTGCTCGATTTCATCATCATCAAATGGCTCTTCATGTGCAAACCTCAGTAACATCAAAGACAGTAAATGTAAATAACATATTATGTGCATATTTCATATGTAACATTAATAATGCTGATCAATTCTGCCATAACATCTACCTTTAAAGTGACTTAGTGTTTCCTCCGTCACAATATCATAGTGTTTCAAGACGTACGGGCCACATAAGTTCGATCCTTCCGCTAGCCGACGGGTCTAAAAATAAAAATAAATATATATAAGAGCATATATAGCTTATCGACCAACTTCTAAGGCAATTATGCCATGTCCAATTATGTACTAACCTTTAATTTTTTGCCATTTAGGATCTCATGAGCCGAGCACCACGCTTTTTTTTACCTCAACACTTAAGGTCTTCATGGCACTATCATCAAAATCACAAATTTATCAAGGAATGTTCACCGAAAATTCACAATGAGATTTCGTCACAAGACAATCAAAATGACATTC
>JAMWYP010000745.1:0-55996 GCA_025563575.1 Acacia pycnantha | reverse complement strand
AATATAAGAACTTCAATAAAGATATTCCATTGCATTGCAAGTTCTTCCTTCTTCAATTTCTTCTCTCCTTCTAGATTATCCCCAAAATCATTTGATAACCTCTTGCTTCCTTAATATTATGATATTCCCATTATATTGTGCAAGAGCTTCTTTCTTCAATCAACATTCTCCATCATAAAACTTTGCATCTACATTAAATATAATAATTAGTCAAAGTAAAAGATAAATGTAGTATGCAACCTTTTTGCTATTAAGAATGACATCTATATAAGACATCATCAAAACTAATCAAAACCAACAACTTAAGCATTTGAGTGTTCAACACAATACTTTCAAAGATGAAGTGATTGTTAGCCAAATTCTCTGCAAGTGTTGAACTAACACTCAAGTGTTCATCGAAACACTCAAGTGTTCATCTCAGAACACTTCAGCAAGATTGACCGACCAAGAAGTCATTAGCCCACGAGTTTGCAAAGGACATATACAAGTTCGTATAGGTACGATTTTTCTAATGAACCTGATTTAAACATCGTTGATAGATCCTCTTTGGGATTCGTAAAATTTTAATGGATGAAATCCTTCCATTGCGTGTACGGATCCCAACATCAGTTTAATTAAAAATAACATGTCTTGAGATGTAAACCCGGCTTGTAGAGCTAAGACACTTGAATCCTTTGTGAGATCCACAGTACCCCAGAAAAACACACTTGGTGTTATGGTAATGTAACTTGTGTTTGTTGTAAGGTCAAATACAAGGGAAGCAAGCACAGCCAAAAACTTTGAAACTCTTATAATCAGGTTTCTTATGATACAAAAGCTCAAAAGGTGACAGATTCTGTAAGATGGTAGTGGGCAGCCGATTAATAAGATATGTTGTTGTGGTGAAGCTTCCCACCAATAAGAGGTAGGCATGTGTGCATGAGCCAATAGAGTGAGTCATGTTTCTACTAGATGTCGATGCTTACATTCAACTCGTCCATTCTGAGCTGACGTATGAGGGCAGGAGTTTCTGAAAATAATGCCACTTTCATCAATAAGGGTTTGAAAACTCCTAAACTCACCACCCCCAATCACTACGGAGAACTTTGATTTTCCTTTCAAAAGAATTTTCAACCATGCTCTTAAAGAGTTTAAACACAGACAATGCTTCCTTTTTGGTTTTTAAGGGGTAAGTCCAAGTATGACAATTGAAGTCATCAAGGAAACTAATGTAATAATGATAACCCCCACTGATTTAATTGGAGAGGGACCACACAAGTCAGTGTGAATTAGATCTAATACATTCAACACGAGATTGTGAGACAGGGAATGGTAAACGATCAGACTTGCCAAGTTGACATGAATCACAAAAAGTAAACTCTTCATTTAAAACATCAGAGGCATTACAATCAGCAAGAATCTGTTTCCGAATTTCTTTGCTTGGGTAACCAAGTTGTCTATGCCAAGATTCAAAAGAGGATAGCTTAGTACTAAACCTATCACAACTATTTTGAACTGAAGTAAAACTAGTAGCAGCAACAGAATTCTTCACAGGAACAATTTCATTATCGATTTTGTATAAACCTAGAGTAGACCCTTTCGTTGTCTTTCCTTTCAGCAAGATCTTATGTTGATTCTTGTCCTTCACAAAACATCCATGTGAGTGTATTTCAATAAAGACATTATTATTATCACTAGTGAGTTTAAAACCATTGATCAATTTCTTAGCTATTTGAGGTGCAACAAGAACTTCATTCAGATTCAAGGTTTTTAAGTCAGAGGAATTATCACATAACAATTTAGCATTGCCAGTTTTGATTATATCCACAGATGCTCCATTACCAACAGAGATTGAGGCCAATGTTCTCAGGTGAATTTGTAACATGGTGATGGCTCCAATGTCTAAATACCAAGCAGGATCAATAGTGGTGTCTGAGATGGCGTTATACACAGAAGCATTGTCATGTCTACAAGAGCTTTTAAACGATCTGTCAAACCTTCGAAAGCAATCAGCAACCTCATGGCCAAACTTGTCACATAGGTGACACCAAACCTTGTCAGTCTTGCTTTGATTTGGGTGACCTCTACCGCCAAAATTTCCTCTGTGAGAACGTCCTCTACTCCTCTGGCCACCACGTCCTCGCCAATTAGGAGAGCGTGGTTGATTGTAGGGAGATTGAAAAGACAAATGGGCAAGAGCGGTGGACAGAGTTGCAGTAGAGGCTATATTAAGCTGCTCCAGTCGTGACTCAAAGGTCAGCAGCTTTGACTGAAGGTCCAACCAGGACAGATTATCCTTTTCAGTGAGAAGCACCACAATCATAGTGTATTCATTGTCAAGTCCAACAAGTGTTTGAGCACTACTACAAAAAACCGAAAAAAAAACCTAAATAAGACCCAATTAACGTCCTTTTTCATAGGGACGTCTCGGGCAGGGAAGTCATTTTTTTAATGTTTGGCGTCCTGAATAAATTTCAGGACGCCTCATATGAGGCGTCTTGGAATTTATTCAGGACGCCTCATATGAGGCGTCCTTAATTAACACAGGACGCCTCATATGAGCAGGATTCAGGACCATCATGAGGTGTCCTTAATTTATTTAAGGACTCCTTATGAAATTGTTTGGCGTCCTGAATTACATTTCAGACGCCTTATTTTATTTTATTTTTTAAAATGTCATATGAGGCGTCCTTAATTTATTTAAGGACTCCTTAAATGATTTTTTGGCGTCTTGAATTGAATTTCAGGACGCCTTATTTTAGTTTTTTTTTAAATGACTACTATATATTTATATAATTCCTAAAATGTCTGCAAAACACAAAAACAATATTTACAAGCCACCACAGTACTCAAAAACAACCTTCCTTCATTTACAAGCCACCATAGTGAGACATATATAAACTAGTGCACACATTAGAAATACATGAGCATCAACAACAATGTCAAATTTATTTATACATGAGAATGAACACAATATCAAATTCGCACTATACATTTGATCTAGTGCACTACCAACAACAACAACGTCAAATTCACATATATACCTATAGGTATTGCAGAAGATGTCTAGCCATAAGTCTCGAATTGTATCGACTTCTTCATCCGAGAACGGAGCAACACTATCAAAAATCTGTAAATTGGAAAACAGGCCATGTATAAGATAAACCAATGAAGTACTTCACTAGTGAATGAAATAATTAAAAACTCAAGTGTGCAATCTACAAAAATATCATAATTTGAGAATCATGGAGCGATCACGTACATGTTGAAAACTTGTAAGTCTGGTGGAAACAATGGACTGCATGAAATGGATAACGTAGTATCCGCACTCGGTGTCCCCTGGTTGTCGAGGGCACTATAAATCAAAAGCAACTTGTTAAAATGAATAAAGGCATATCGAAAGTTACTGTGTCAATGAAAGAACTTGAATTGAAACTACTTACCTTCGGATAATACCACTTCAGTCCACCCTGCTCTTTTGCTCCAAAAAGCTATCTATACGTCTTGAGACCCCTATCATTAAAATGGAAATTAACAGACATGAAAACAATTCATTTAAAAGAAGAATATAATCGATGATTTAGACAAAAATTTACTTACTCGGCAAACATGGTTTTGATGTCGCCGTTTGGCCTGCCACCTAAGGAATCCAACCAATAACATGCGTTCTTGGCGGGACAAACAACAACCAAGGTCCAATGACCACTACAACATATACATATTAATGTTAAATTAAGACAAGAAAGCAATTTATTCTAAAAAATGTAATATAGACAAAACTAAAATATGTACCCTTCAATTATTGGCGCTAGATAACAAGGCAATTCTCTGTCGCCCATTGTTAAACCGACATAAAGCGCCCTTCTAGCTAACTTATTCCTCTCACTCGTCGTGTTTGCAGGACATAAGAAGCCATACGAACTCGTTCGGGCATTATGGATGCATATGTCGTGGCAGGCGCTATGATCAAAATAAAATGATAACTATTGTTAAATATATAAAACATAAAAAATCAGGATGCAATAATTAAAGGGGGAAAAACTTACATGATTGCAACTTGAAGAAACTCTATATCCAAACACTCCAGATTCATAAACTCCCCCAAATCTTTATTGTCAATGGTAATGGGATATGTCTTCTCTGCACCGACAATGCCCACACGCATCTCCAAGGATATCAAGGGGATGTCCCTGTACAGCTCTCGCAGCTGTGCTAAGTACGAAAATCTGGGGGAAGCTTTTTCCTCCTGTGAAAACATACAGAACATATTATGTGAGTGTGTTAGCAATGAAAATCAATCGGGAACCTACTCATCATCACTCAGTAATGTATGTCCTACCATTGGATGTGTCGTCACCATCTCAATAAGATGAGTCGGCCAAAGGATGAACGATCCTATGGCCTTTCCTAAATCAGAAACCTCCTCATCAGCAATCGATATGGTTGTCATTTCTTCCCCCTCTTGCACACTTGTCACAGTCACCCAACGTTGGTCTTGCGGAATTTGATTGTTATGGTGGATGGTTTGCTCTAAGTAAACAAGACCCATCGGCAACAATACACCGGTGTAGGACATCCAAATATAGTGTGCAAGAACGTCCTCCCTCTGGAGTGTGAGAAGACTCGCCAATATCAACTTGTGAACGCTCGCCACCGATATCAACTTCTGGAGGCCGAAAACTATCGTTGCTGCTGGGGAAGGCCGGCACTTGCTCGGTTGGACGTCCCGTACTTTCCTTCTCATGTATCATGGAACTCATCTCACCCCATACTTGTGCCATAATCTCATCTACGAGGTTCGCCCGAATTTTTGCTACGAGATGGGGACGAAGGATGTCGTCGTCATGTGAACAACGTGAATGCCGTCCAAAATATTTTGCGATAATAACTCCCCGTGTCTCCCCTCGAACAGCGTCAGGGTAATCTGGCTTCCCAATCGCCGTGGACAAAATGTCCATCCGTGTAGCTGGCATGAATGAACCCACGGCCGCTCGCTCCTCAAGTGCATCCTGCATCAAAATATTGTTCATAAATAATGTCTAAACTTGCGTAATATGAAACAACTGTGGCTAGTAAATACGTCTAATTTAACAACTTACAATCTTTAAGGCGACCTCAGCTACATCTGCATTGATGTATTTGTCACCCTTCATTCTCGCAGCTTTCCATTTTTGGTGACGAGGAGAACGGGCAGGGAGCTGGACAACAATGGACAGATCGGCTTGGGAAGCTTCCTTCATTCGCTCCAACTCTTCTTCCATCATCTTCCGTTCCAGCTTTTTATTTTCACCTCCGGACATGCAATGGGGATACTTATTTCTCGCCTGCCTCTCTCTATTGGCTTGAGCTTTTTCCTGACACGAAAACAAATAAAAATTAGCATACGATGTCAAGTACATTCAACTAAAAGATAAGATACGAAAGAAATTTTACAAGAAATGCAGGATTTTGCCGAGACGCCACAAACTCCTGCCAGTCCTCTGGAGAAATGAAATCGTAGATCTTACATGGATCCTCGTTCCTCTTTGGCCCTCAAATGTACTTTCTTGTCAGCTTGTTCTTAAAATCCTTCCATCGTATACGAACTTCACCCATCCAATGCTTGTTCATCGCCTTATTGTTGGGGACATCGAACGTTGTCGCAAGGTAAAAGAGAAGATCATTAATTACATATCAAGTAATAAGACTAAATCAACAAATGCATTATGTGGAAAGTGATATACCAAAATTTGTGCCTAGATCAACTCCTTCGCTTTAGGAGGAACCAACTTCCAATGAGAGTAGACCATGCGAACTTTGCTTCGAGCCAGATAGCCTAAATAGCTAATGAAATTGTCCTCCTCTTGACCAATTGGATTCATATCTCTCTCTCAACCAAGTATAATACATCTCTCTCTCTCAACCAAGTATACAAGATCTCTCTCTCAATCTAGTTATGTGGTGATTAAGCACAAGATAAGAAGTTTATGAGCTTTCTAATTTCTTTAAAAATATATTAATTTAATTATGATATTCGATTAAAAGAATAGATGATATATCCACTTCCAACTCGGAAACAAGAAAAAAGAATTGCATGCGAAAAGGGATATTTAAAAACCTTGTCTCGTGTTATTTTGCAGTGGAATTTCTTCACCCATAGGCCAAAAATTTTGCCCAAAGAGAGACAAGAAAGAAGAAACAAAACACAAATAATAAGGACACAAGAACAAAGTAAAAATTTATGACATATTGACCAATAAGGTAGGGCCAAGGAAGGAGCATAAATATATACTATAATAACACTTAAGCAAGCTCATAATTGTACCCAAAAATGAGACAAATTCGTGCAGCCATGAAGAACCAAGGAAAATCCCATTTTTGGACATGAAAATACATGAGAAATCCAGCGATTAAGCATCTTTAATACCATTGGAACCATTACATTAATCCAAAATCAGCTAACTCTCTCAAACAAATTGGGCCAAGACACTTACATTCATTTTTTTTAAAAAAAAAAACCTCTATATTCAATCAAAATGTTTCAAAAACTTGTGTTAAGGGCATTATCTTGCACAAAATCCTTATAGTCACCAAATCTAGCAAGAAGCATTACCGATTAAATGGGTTTGGAATCAAAGAACAAGAGGAACGAACAAGCTTACTTGGGTTTGGTGGGTTTCGATCGGGAAGGAGGCGGAGTGAGCGAGAGAGAGCCAGGAATCCTAATCATAAGCAAAATCTAGTCCATAAGCAAGAAGCATTAACGATTAAATGGGTTAGGAATCAAAGAACTTAGGAACGAACAAGCTTACTTGGGTTTGGTGGGTTTCGATCATGAAAGAGGCGGAGTGAGCGAGAGAGAACCAGGAGTGTGAGTGACGACGGCGGAGACGGAAACGAAAGGGCCGGCCTTGGATAAGGAGCGAGATTTGAGTGTGAGTGAGGAGAAAATACGAGAGGATTTCGCGCGCTGTCGGAGTATCTGTGAGGGTGAGCGAAAATGAAGAGGCACGTGTATTAACCTAAAAAAAATGAATATAGGAGACCTGAATAAGGTTTTAGGACGCCTCTATTCCACGTTTGGCATTCTGAAATATATTCAGGTCACCATTTTTTTCATATTGGCGTCCTGAATAAGCATCAGGACGCCAATATTTTTAATATTGGCGACCTGAATAATAATCAGGACGCCAATATTAAAATATTGGCGTCCTGATTATAATTCAGGTCGCCATTATTAAAAATATTGGCAACCTGAAACACATTCAAGACGCCAATATTTATATTTTGGCGTCTTGAATGATGATTCAAGACGCCAATATTATAACAATATTTTAAATTTCCAAATTTCTATCAAAAAAACATCCACGGCGCCAAACAAAAAATTCATGGCGCGAAGTAATTAATATGTATTGCCACATTAAAGGCGTCCTGAAAGTTATTTAGGACGCCAGAAATTAATTTTATTGCAAAAAAATTAAATCACATGGCGCCAAACAAAAAATTAGGACACCAAAATCAATTTAAGGAGTCCTGATATCTTATTTAGGACGCTGAAGGCTCAACTTCCTTAAAAATAATTACAAGAATGACACCGCCTTCATTTTAGACGTCTTGTTTCTAAATAAGGACGTCTTTTAGGGTAGTAATATCCAATTTTTGTAGTAGTGCGAGTCACCAAATCAATTAGGGACAGGGGACGTCCTGCAAGAGTCAGGTTATTCAAGAGGGATTTGATATTGGCTAAGTACTCATGCATTTTAAGCGATCTTTTCTTGATCTATTGAAATTCACTCTTCAAGAAAGTGATATGGGACCGTGTGTTCGCTCCAACAAGTTCAGTGATAGCTCGCCAGAGTGCTGCGGACGTCTTACAAGTGGTCATTTGAGCAACAATGTCCACTTCACACATTAGTAAATCTCTTATTTCATCAATAATGCTGATAAGAGGATGGCTTCTGGAGTGTTTACTCGCCATAAGACAGATTTCATTGAGACATCCTTGGGCCCTGTAGAGTATGATATCAAGGAACTGCTGTTATGAAGAAGCAATGCACACTAGTGATGTTAGGTTATTTCCCTCTTTAGCTATGATCTAAATAAGTCAGCATCCTCTTGAATAAAGCTACCTCAGATCCGCGAGCCACTTCGGGATCGGTAATATACAGTTTATGAACCACCATGCTGATCCTGAGAGAGTGGGTGTGGCACAATTCTCACACAAACCCTCTACATGTGAAGAATGCAAATTTTTCAATTCCTAGACTGCTGATGCATGACACTTGAGGAATTGCTAACTTGCTATTTTCTGTCTTCTGTCATCTCCATTCTTGTTTTCCAAAGCAGGGGGAAACTATGCTTCTAGAGAAAATAGCCTCTTGAAAAATTCTTTTAAAGCGAAGAACAGAGATCCTTGAGACATGTATATAATTAACCTTGGAGCCAGTCCCCTTCAACTTTCAAAACGTGCAGGACAATAGGCTCTCAATTAAATCATTTTAATTTTATTTTCTTTGCAATTTTATTATTTAAAATAGTCATTTTGTATTTTTAGATTATTAGAAAGATTTGATATATCTTTTACATATTTGGTCACTAAAATTTCAGTAGTACTCGACATTCTGCTTCACTGATCAACTCTTGTAACTTTAAACTAAGGGCATCTTGGTCATTTTCCTTACGCCCTAAACACCCTGGCTTCTTGAAACGAATTCAGATACCTCAAGGCATAAATTTTCTCACAGAGATTTATTAGCAATTTTTCCTTTACTTTCCTTGAAATTTCTTCTCTTTTTTCTCACCTAGTGAAAATCTAACAACGATCGATAAAGTAATTTTCTCAACTTTCTCTCGGAATATTCCAAAAGAAGACAAGCTTTTTCCCTTGTAGTGATATAGATCTCCCTTCTACTTCATAACTTTATGTATATTTTATAAAATAAAAATTGTATGCTTGAAATTCAGAAAATTTTGTATAACTTACTTTATTTAAGAAAATATCTGTGTATATTTTTCAAATATTAAAAAAAGTCGTTGAATTTCTTAATAATAAAATAATAGAAGAAGGTAAATTAAAGAAAATACAAGGTATGTCAAAAAGTGACTAAAAGATTTTGTGTAAACATTACCACCATGATACCTTGATATTAATGCGTTGTGACTTGTGAGCAATGAGGCAAAGAATAACAGTTTTACATAATGTCAACTTTTAATTCATTACATCTTTCCAAAAACAAAAAATTAATCAAGAAATGAAAAAGCAAAATCCAACAATGGATCCATCTGTATGTGAATGCTCTTCACACGCCTCTTCTATATATATTATATATATATATGCACACCACTCGCACATCATTCTCTCTCTCTCTCTCCAAAAACAAAACTCAGAAATGGTGAAATTCTCAAAGGAGCTTGAAGCTAAACTCATCCCTGAATGGAAGGAAGCCTTCGTCAACTACTGGCAGCTCAAGAAACAGATCAAGAGAATCAAGCTCGCTAAGCTTCCCAACCAACCTCTTCTTCCCCAACCTGCCTTCGGTCGCTCTGTTTTCGACTCTCTTCGCTCACTCTCCAGCAACTTCCTCTCCTCCGGCGATAAATCTGATATCATAAGGGTAAATAGTGCGCGCGTGTGTGTGTTGTGTGTTTCTGATAATAAATAATATACCAGTTAGTTTCCAGCCTCAGAAGAAGCAGCTCGAGTGGATATTGATGGGTGCGATTTAAGATTGCGTGTGTTTCTATAATTTAAAGAGGTTTGGTTTTGTTGGGTAGTTTTTGATGTCTTGATCATTGCATAGCTTTGGCGAAAAGCATAAAAGGTGACATCATTTTCAGACAACAAATTAGTGTTTGCGAGAATCCTCTTTACTTCATTTCACATGAATCTCTATGGCCACCAAATCTTCAAATCAAACTTATGATGTCATGTTGAACCAGGCTATATATACTCCGTTTCTTTTTTGGGTCATAACACCAAACTAACTATACGTTGAAATGATATGCTGATCTGTACGTTTTTTGGTACATGTGAGTGATTGAAAACGATTCAGGATGTGTTAAATTGTTTGTCTGTTGAAAGCTTGTGCTTGAGTGTGTATGACTTGTGAGAGAGAGAGTTAAAAGGTGTGAATGAGTGGCTTTTTTGTGCTTTTCTTTTTGGGTGTTTCTCATTTCTGTCACGAAAGCACGCAAAATGGTTGTCGCATTTATGAATGTGGCCAAAGTTATCACGAAATCATTGTGGCCACAACACTCACTCAGAATCATATAACGGAGATTAATGGGTGAATAGAACCAAATAATGTAAGATTCAGTCATATAAAAACTGAAATTGTACCCAAAAAAGGCATGTTATAATTTTTATAATAATTAATGTCGTTTTGTTTTAATAGTTGAGGAGAAAATTCAAGGAGGACACGCATGAAGAAGTTTATGAAACTGAACTTGCTCAATTATTTTCAGAAGAAGATGAGGTATTGATTTCTCTCTTTCCTTTGGTTACACGCTACTTTCGAAGCTTTAATGTGAGATATTATTTTCATTAAAAAAAAAAAAACTACAAATGTTTAGCTCTCCGTGTTTTATATGGATTGGGTTACATGTTTTAGGTGCGTGTGTTTTTTGAAAAGCTAGATGAAGAATTGAATAAGGTAAACCAGTTTTGCATAAGACGAGAGAGTGAGTTTGTTGAGAGAGGAGAAATTTTGCAAAAGCAGCTGCAAGTTCTACTAGAACTCAAACAAATTCTGGTTGTTCGTCGCCGGAAAAATTCTCCTGTGCCGAGAACATCTGGATCTGGAATCTCTTCACCCTCTCCAGCCGGGGATTCCGATTTCTCTGGTCAGTTCTCATCTCCGCCATACATCTCTTTAATTTGTTTGATTCCTATATGGTCCTCTCCGCATATACTATGCATAATCCTTTGGTTTTATTTTGTCATTTATATCTGTATGTATCTATACATATAGTTAGAGGCGCTTATAGATAATTATATCTGATATGGTAAAGTGGACAAAAATGTTATTGCTGTCCACTCATGCCTCTAAGTGCTGCTGATCGACTGCGTGCTTGCTATGAAAATTGTTGGTGGGCCTATATATATAAGTGGAGAAATGTCAGCGCCACACGTGATATTATATATATTGAAGGCGATAAAGAAAGTTATCACCATGCTTATGACATACATATTTAAAATCATGGCATCAATTTTAAAGAAATTCATTGATATGATATGGAATAAAGGTTTATGAGGATTTTTATATAATTATTATATTTATCATTATTAGGGTATACTTTAATTTTAATTTCATTGTTATTTTTTTATCATTAATTGTTATTTGCATTCATGTTTATGATTCCAGCAGAGTTTTTTTTATCATTAATTCCTATGAATAGGTTGATGCCTATATATAAATGGTACATCGATACACTTGCTTTAATTTGGACGCTACACCTTTGATAATGATTAAATACTCCCTCCGGTCCTAATATGGAATACATTTTAGAGTTGATCATTGTCCTAATTATAGGATAAAGTTCTAATTTTTGTCAATTTCTTCCCAAAATATCCTTATTGATATTTTCTCAATATGAATTCAACACAATAATAATTTAATAATACACCTATATATTCTATAAAGTGAGTAATGTTTACAACTCATTAATACCACATACACCTCAATTCTACTGTTTTTTTTTTTTAATAAAATAATTTTAAGCAATTTTTGTCATATTTAATAATGACATCACTATTCAACACACTACCTCCAACCTCTCAGAGCAGACTAGAAGTTGTTAAGGGAAATTGATTATGCTTGACTATGTGAAAGCTCAGAGAAGTCATGTGTGAGGTAAGAGAAGTTCGAAAAAGAATAGAGAATTAGAGTAACTGGATGTCATTTTAAATTTCAAATAAGGGCATTTAAGAAAAACAAATATAATTAACTAATTTAACTACTATCCTTAATCCCTCCAAAATTAGGTAAATATATCCTATAATTAGGACCTGATGGAGTATTAAGTATTGAGTATTCTTTCTCTTCTCCCTCTATTTGTTTGATTTACCCCTCCTTTCTTGCTATCCTCACTCCTCTCTTCTCTTTCCTTTTCTTCTCCTTTTTCCCTTCTCCATCCTACATCAATCGGCATTAGCTAGGTTACCCACTTCCCTTCGCTTGATTAAGTTATTTTGACGTAACCAAACCCTTAAGCCTCAAGGATGAAGGATGTCACACCGTCACTATGAGCCATGACTCAGCCATCTAGGGAGTGCTCATGCCATCCTTTCAAAGTCGCGTGACCCCACCACAACCGTGATCGACTTCTTAGGTTCGACCATTGCCTCAAGTCTGGCCACCAACCACCATCACATGCTCGCTCCCACACATGGAACATCTCCTTCCCTGCGGCCATATCTGCGGCGGTGTTGCTAGTTACCTTCACTCACCTTTTGTCCAATGTTGGATCACCCCGAAACCTCCACCGTTGAGTTCTCCTGGACAAACACGGTCCGATTTTAAAAAATTGTTGCCAAAAACTTATGGTTCCGCTATGACGTGCCGATAAAGTTTACTAAGGGTGAGATCGATGTGTGTAGATGCGCCAAAATGAACTCCTTAACTTGATCTTGAACGTGATTTCCTAAGTTTTTGCACTTCTCGCGCCATTTGGGACCAGTCTAGGCCTTCTGGAAACTGAGAACCATCACAATAGACCATTAGGGTAATTTTTGTGATCTTTTGTGTGTCCTTAAGTCGCCTCTTGGTTATTTTATTTGATATATTTAATTTCTTTGCAAGCTTAGCTAAAAGGAAAAGGGGAAAAATAAGAAAGAGTTAAAAAAGTTGAAAAAGACAAAAAAAAAAAAAAAAAAAAAATTGAGAAAAAGACAGAAAGTTATTATTGCTTTCATAGAATTTTAATTTTTTGCCAAAATTTTCATAGAAGTTAGAATTTATTATTTTTACTTTTTCTTTTCACCCTAGAACCATCTTACCGAACACGGAAGCGGCTTTGGTCCGATGCGCCTTCCTAAACTGTGAGCTTTTCCTTTTTTTTTTTAAAAATATTTCAGATACTGACCGGTACTTAAAAAATACTAAAAAGATACTTTAGAATACTGACGGGTATACTTCATAATCTTGAAAAAATATTTCAAGGTATTGATTAATACTAAAAAGATCTTTGAGCATACTGACTGGTACTAACAAAACACTATATGATCATGAAAAATTATTTTATGATCTTGAAAAAAATATTTCAGGTATTAATTGATACTAAAAATATATTTCAGGATATTTTTTTCAGGATTCTAAAATAATTTTTCAAGACTATAAAATGTTTTTTAGTACCAATCAGTATCCTCAAATATCTTTTTAGTATTAGTCAGTACCCTGAAATATTTTTCTAAGATCATGAAGTATACGAGTCAATACCCTAAAATATTTTTCTAAGATCATGAAGTATACAGTCAGTATCTTGAAGTATCTTTTTAATATCAATATCTTAATATCAAAAATAAAAAAGGGGAAAAGCTTACAGTTTTGTGCCAAAAACGGCACAATTTCATGCATAGGAGCACAGCGGACCATAAGGCGCATCGGACCAAAGCCGCTTCCACCGAACACAACCCTTTTCCCACGTCACATTTTAGCCTAGATTGGTTGAGGTTTTTGAACCCTCGAAGGATACTATGAAGACTTCACTAAAGTTCTTACTTATTTAGCAAGTGTAATCCCTTTGGAGCTTTATCATTCCTAAAGGGTTAGGCTCGTTATATATGGCTTTCACCTTTTAGGTCAAGGCGGATTGGGAACCTTCTTTAGGTTTCTAGTACCACCCTAAAACCGTAGGAGGCATGCTACTTAATATGAGCAATGGGTTTTAAAGGATACCCATGTAGAGAGTGTCGTTGAAAATACGACACAAATTTGCAGCATCGACTGAATGGTGTATGCTCCTGGTGGTTAAAATTATAAGCATCGATAAGTTGAGTTCACCAATCAACAACAACAAAAGTATACTTAATGTCGACAATACAGATATGTTGATCATAGTCATGACAGGTATGGTGCTCAGCCCTAAATGGATGCTAATAATGTGATGTTGTTTATCTTCCCCTTAAAGATAGGATGGCTAAAAGACGTCGCAAAGCTGAAGAAGAATATGAGGCCGCTAAAGAAGCTGAATTTCATCAAAATTTGGATAACGTAATAACGAAAAATGAACCACTTCAGGATGCATTCAAGGAGTGGGAAAATGAATGGAAAGAGGCACTATCATCGTGCAAATCACAATAGGTCTAATTTAAGCTCCATCCTTAAACCTAGAAGAGGTGATTCTACCTCTGATTAAAACACTGTCCCTAGCTCAAGTGGAGCCCATTCATGCCGGCCACTGAAGTGACTCTACTGGCACCTGTCCTACAATAGGTCCCACTAGACACTATTGTGATGTTGGTGAGTGAGGAATCTAATCATGTTGTCATTAATGATAAAAATTCATCAACCAATTATGAGGTTCTTCAATCTTCTCGAGTACAAGTGGCTCCTTCTCAAATTGTGATAAACAAAAATCAACTTTGTTATGCTACAGATGTGCATGCTACATTTCCTAATGCTAGTCCATTGCTTAAATGGTCACTCCATGAGCATCTTGTCTCCTGGAAATGCTTCCCAGATGTTCTCAATGATCGAGCTAGTCATTCCATCCAAGGTTCTTTCTTTCGCTACCTCACATTTTATATAGGATTTCTAGATTGGATTACCGTATTGAAGTCTTCTCAAGCTGCTTATGCCTTCTGCAGTTTTCTCCTTCACAACCTCATTTGTTGGAAAAGTTTCCCGGACATTAATTGTCATCAAGCTGCTTACCTTTGCCATGTTTTTTCTTTCACTTACCTAACTTGCTATAGAAAGGATTTGTGGATCAAAGCATCATACTACATCAAGCTCTTACCTTTAGCCCTATGCCTCGATTTTAACTTGACAGGAGTTGAGTTCTTCAAGCGGGGAGAATGATGGATAAGGAATAATTGTTGGTTAAGAGTTCCAGATATTTATGATTCTTATCATTATTTGGGATTATTTGGTTTTAATTTTTATTAAATAACAATTTTTTTTCATTAAGAGTTCCAGATCATGGAATAATGATTTGATATATGCATAATGAATATACAAATGCAGAAAATTATGAAGAATCAGATGAAACGAACTCAGAAATTTCCCAGACCGATGAAGTGATCAATGCCTTGGAAAGAAGGGGTGTAAGCTTTGTGACCAAGACAAAGAAGAAAAAGCCAAAGATGGCGATGGGGATTGATATTCCGGCGACCACGCCAACACGGGCAATCACAGCAATCACGAGGAGGCTGTGGGAAGATCTGGTGACTAACCCTACAAAGGAAGGATCTGTGGAATACATCAACAAGAGGAAAATACAGTGTGCTGAGAAAATGATAAGAAAGGCATTCGTTGAGCTCTATAAAGCCCTTGGCCTGCTCAATACATACAGGTATATATTCAAATATATTTCATTACTTTATTATTAATTTAAATTTATTTATATATAAGAAGGAGAACGCTGCTAATTTTCTTTTGACATTTTTTATTAATTAGTTCATATCTTTCAATAGTTTTAGAGAAATTTTTTGGGGGAGCACATTCCATAGGGTTCTCATCTGAATTCAGCGATAGAATTCCATCACTAAACTGATGTAGCAATGGAATTTTGTTGCTGGTCAATTAGTGACAATCTATTTTACGACAAAATCATCAAGTTATGTCACTAATTATTAACTACCTTTTTTATTTGGATGATCTATGTATTAATTTATCTTATTATTATCTTTTTATATTTTATTATTTTTAAAGGTACGTAATGTAAAATAAAAATAATTTTTCAACTGTTACATTTTTTTAAAAATAATAAATTTATCATATACAAGTTACAGATTATAAACCATAAACTTAGATTGTTGAAACAAATTTTGAAGAGTCTTCATTTGATGAGCACATGGTGCTCATGCTCTTCACTGTGGTGAGCACTTGATATCTGATGAAAAAGGATAAAAAAATAGTTAAGGACACCTTTGCCTAAGTTAGAGGGAAAATAGGTTTAGATATGCTCAATTACATAACAAATCCCAAAGACTCAATAGGTTTCTAGTATATAAAAGGCTTCAAAAAAGGGAGGGGGGGGGGACTCTTGAAAATGTTAAAAAGAGAAATTCCAAAAGTCTGTAATGAATAACAACTTTTGCATAATGAATGACAAGTATAAGTAGAGAGATGCATAAGGATGATAACATACATACATACATACATACATACAAATTTTAGTGCACGTTTTAATGTAAATCGTTATTTTAAATATCTCTAAGGATTCAACTCTTCGAGCGGGGAGCAACTCTCCTTCAATTATGTTGTTGTTTTTTTTTTTTTCCATTTTTGCGTATAGTTGACTGTAAGTTACTCGTACTTGCTCAAAATAACTGCACATGGCTCTTTAAAAAAATATGATCACCATGTACCTTAGCAATAAACTTCATCAGTAATTGTCCCTTCTGAGTAATACTAAATCATGTGGTCTAATTAAATTTGGATGGTGAAAAAACCAAGACAGTAAGCTACCCAGGCAGCATGAGGACCCACTTAAACTTCCAAATAATGATGATGATGATGAAGAAGCAGGAATATGTGTTTGCGGGATGACCATTTCTAATAAATGAAAAACAGTGTGAAAACATATAAAATCTTAGCTGTTTGGCTCGAGGAAATGAAGGAGATGGAAGAAAAAGCTTTAATGAGTTGAATTAAAAAGAAATCAATAAGTGGAGTTAAAATATTTTAGTAAAAATTCAAAATAAAATATTAAGATAAATTAATTAAAAGCTTTTAATCACATTTCTCCAAATTTTTTTTTAAATTTTCCTATGTACTATACAGACACTGTGTTTCTTTAGCCCTTATCCCGCAACTACATGAGGGACAGATTTTTACATTTCATTACGGAATATATATATATATATATGTGTGTGTGTGTGTGTGTGTTTGAAGAAGTGGAGAATTTCATGAAGCTTTCTAATTACTCTAATATATAATCATTGATTGATTCAGAAAATTCTAATAAAATCATCTCTCCTTTTGGCAGATCCTTGAATATGGTGGCCTTCACAAAGATTCTCAAGAAATTTGACAAGGTAAGTATATGTATATTATCTCAAAAGTGTTTGAATTTGTTTACGTCTCAAATTTTATATTTCATAATTTTGTTTTCTGATGATTACTTCTAAAGTCTTTTATTTAAGATTCATTTATATAAATGCTATAACTAGTTCAAGTAATTAAATGCTTTAAACCAAAAAGAAATGAAAAGATGAGTCACACTTGAGACAATGTTGGGTCACACTTTTTTTGGACCCCACCCCTTCATTTTTATATCTCATTCTACCATTCAAGTAATCTGCAAACACAATTTATACTACAAATGACAGCCTAGTGTCATGAGAGCTATTTTTTGAGTTTGAGTTCATGGGTTCAATCTTGCTTGTAAGCTTAGGGAGTTAGTACCTGCCCCTTGAATTCAAAAAAGAAAAAATAAATACACTATGTGATTGAGATTCCCAAAACTACAACCAATTTATGTGTCACAAGTCACAACACATCAAGTTAGGATAGTGATATGAACCATAAAGTAACTAGGATATACTATTTTGGCATTACCTGGAATGCCCTTTATTTCAAAATTTATTTAGTTAACATAAATAAATAAATAAATAAATATATATATATATATATATATATATATATATATATATATATATATATATATAAAAACCTTATTTATAGTCGTTTATGTCACTTATATTTGATATAGTTATGATTAATTATTATTATTATTTTCTAGTTATAATTCATTTGTTTTACTTAATATAATGTCAAAAGTACACTGAATTTTAAGAATGGTATTTTTGTTTAAGAACATGCGCATATTTTAAAAATTGTAATTTTTTAGTTTCTTAAAGTTGTAGAAAATTTCATATTCTTGTTCTAACAGGAGATTCAGATCATGTAGGAATAATTAAGGGGGCTACAATTGAAGTTTCTTTAGTAATACTAGTATGACCAACATTTTGTTTAAAATATACTTTGTCTCAGACGTGGGAATGCAGCAAGCATGTGTGGTAGAGGCTTCCCCCCGAAAGGGGCCAACCCGGTCTCGGTCCGGATTAGTCTGGGGCCGTTGATGTGCCTGAAAGATGGCATACCCTAGGATATCGGACGCTCTAAGCAAAAAAAAAAAAAAAATATATATATATATATATATATACACACACACACACTTTGTCTAATAGCCATGAAAAAAATAATAGGTAAAAAATAAATGATCATGTAAATCATTTCTCTTTTGGGGATTGTTAATAAAATGTTGTATGCGAGATATATAGAATAAATGTTTAAAAAAATTAATAATGAAAAATCAATATTTTTTCCTTTTTAACCTGAAGTGTAAATTCAAACTGACATCTATGTTATATTATTCATTTTATTTCATGTTTCATTATGATGTCTCTTATTCACAGTTGAAAGTGAATATTTGAACTTGCATTTAAAACATTTTTTATTTAGTAGAGAGAGAAATAAAGGAGAAAATGAGTATTGCCCGATCTCTCTCTCTCTCTTTATATATATGCGCGCGCGCGCTTACAGAATTTGAACATTCCTAATCTTTCTTTAACATGCACCAACACGTATATTATTGCACATACAGTTTGAGCCAATATATTATAAAATTCGACATTTAAATTTCCTTGTGAGCAGGTATCTTGTCAGAAAGCATCAGTAAATTATTTAAAGGAAGTGAAGAGATCCCATTTCGTAAGTTCCGACAAGGTATGGATCGATCGTGGGTCTGAATAATTATGAAGACCTAATTTTAAATATAAACCACCTTGAAAGATTGATATGGGCTATATTTATATACAAAGATGTGGCTAGTGTAATATTATAAAGTATCAAAAAGTATATATGTTTTGTTTTGATGGAATAGGTCGTGAGGCTTATGGACGAAGTGGAATCCATATTCACAAAGCACTTCGCCAACAATGATAGAAAACAAGCAATGAAGTTTTTAAGACCCCAACAGAACAAAGATTCTCACATGACCACCTTTTTTGTCGGTAATCTCTGTGTGTGTGTGTGTGTTCGCGCAGTAATCATTCTTCATAATGTTAATTAATGTTTGATAGAAGTCCTGTGGCTAAAACCGCACCTACAAGTATGGAAAATACTATAAAAAAGTCTGTATTTTGTTATTCGAATCTAATAAGAAAAGTGTTCATATTTAGTGTCCAATAATATCTCATTTGATTACCTTCAATTGGAAAATACATATGCACTAGCCAAAAAAGTTAGGCTTTTTATGAATTAAAATAATGCAAAATTAATATAAATTAATGACAGTTACATCTCATAATTTACAATTTTTGAATCATGATTTTTATTGGTTTTTTGATAAATTGTTTTAAGAGACTTGGTGTCATTAAATTGAATTTATGGTATTTAACTGTCATTATATTTTTCAGTATTTTCTAAGCATTTAAACTATTCAAATACATGGAAAATTTTTTTTGAAATGAATAGAAACAAATTGCACTGATGAACCTAGTGAAATGTATGAAGAATAGTAAGAAGAATTAAAAATATTAGACAGAGATCATTAAGAGACACCACCTTGTTGGTGACTTTTGAATAGTATCATTCTTGCAAGTGGAAAGTCACGAGCTAAATGAGTGTTTTTTTTTTTTTTTTTATATACATATATGCATACAGGTTTGCTTACAGGTAGTTTTGCATCATTGTTCTGTGTTTATGGAATCTTGGCTCATCTGTGTGGTTTATTCTCGTCTTCCACAGAACCAGCTTATATGCAAACTGTTTACCCTGTTTTCAGGTACTCTATTTAATTAGCAGATGAATAAATATTTACAAATTTATATTTTAAATGAACTAAAGCCCGCAATTCAGGCCATGTCTAAAATATATATCAATATATTAATTCAATGTGCAGTGTGTTTGTATTGTTAAGCTTGCACATGTTTATGTATGGATGCAACCTGTTCATGTGGAAGATTACAAGAATAAACTACAATTTCATATTTGAGTTCTCACCAAACACGTCACTAAAGCACAGAGACGCCTTTCTCATATGCACTACCACCTTGACCGCTGTGATCGGAGCAATGGTCATCCACCTCCTGTGTAGGACTGCCGGCTTTTCTGCTTCCCAAGTTGATGCCATTCCACCAATTCTTCTACTGGTCTGTGAAATACACTCTTTCTATCTCTCTCTTGAGTCTTGTCCTTAATAAAAAAAAAAACTATATAAGTAATAATTTAATTTATTGATGTTACATAGATTAGTTAAATTAGGTATTTTTAAAATTTTTATATTAAAACACTCCCTATAATTAATCATTTGCATTGCAACTACCGTACTATGCTTGATGGAAAAATAAATAAATTTGGGAGATAAAGTAGATTAAGATCTTATATTTAAAGCTGGCTAGCTTCTATATTCAAGAGCAATGGGAGAATATAAATTTGATCTACTCCTTTTCATACATATAAATATATATTTCATTATAATTTACCTAATAATGCACACATATTTCTGCCATTTTTGCAGCTCTTCATAGTCCTACTCATTTGCCCATTTGACATCTTTTATCGCCCCACACGTTATTGCTTCATTCGAGTTATTCGCAATATTGTCTGCTCTCCTTTCTATAAGGTAAACCATTTATTTGTTAACTCTCATTGTTTTGACTACTATAATAATCAGAGCGAATAATTGGCTCATTTGATCGTTGGTTGAAGAATAATATTTTATTATTATTATTACGATTATTATTATATACGGATAGTATCTTTAAATAGCTATGATTAGGATTACAAATCTAGATCATCATAGATTCAGGATATTCCCAATAAGAGATTTGATGCGATCTCGTCATTTATGCACATGCCTATATATTCATATGTACTCTTTGTTATTATTCAATATACATACTTTAGAGAGTTACATCAGATTTATCATAGTACCAGAGCACAAGGTTTATGAATCTGAGATAAAGCGCTTAGAGAGAGAGAGAGAGAGTAAACACTAAGAGAGATAGCTTTAAGTCTAGATGTGGGTTCTCCTATCTTTTTGCATGCCACAAACAACCAAGGCAAGTTTTTGTCGGCAAGTTGTTGAACGAGACTAACTATTTAGAATGGGTGGTGGACATGACAAATGCGCTCTTGGCTAAAAACAAGTTTGGATTCGTTAATGGTTCCGTCAAGAAGCCTGGAATCGATTCAACCAATCTTTCTAATTGGATCGATGTAATGCCATGGTGAAAGGATGGCTTAGAATGCAATGGACAAGGAGCTTGAAAGATCGCTAGGTACGCTCAAACGGTGACGGAGATATGGTTGGACCTTGAGGAACACTTTGGGAAGGGTAGTGCTCCTAGGGCGTACGAACTTTGATGTGATATAGCATGCCTCTGAAAAGACAAACAATCTGTGGCGTTCTACTACACTAAGTTGAAGGCACTTTGGGATAAGGAAATGTCTTTGACACCTCCACTAAGGTGTACTTGAAGGAGCTGCAAATGTGACATTGAGAAGAAAATAATGGAAGCCAAGGACAAGGAACAATTGTATGAGTTTCTCATGGGATTATACGAGGAATTTATAATAGTTGAAACCCATATTCTTAGCATAAAACCCATGATGATTGAGGGGCAACATATCACTTGGGCTCAAAAGACGAGAAGCATAAATACATATCTGCATTACATTGAACAAACCCTAAGACTATGTCCTTTTAGGTGCAAAACGTGAAGAACGATGGGATGATATATAGGAAAGAAAAACCTCAATGTGAGCACTATCAAAATCTTGGATATACCAATGGTAAGTGCTATGAAATCATATGCTATCCTTCCAATTGGAGAAAGCCAAATAAAAAGTGACATGACAAATCAGGCTCATGGAATGACATGCGCAATGGACCAAAGGCAGTGTATGCGAACACAATTGAGAATCCAATCTCCGGTCTCACGCTTCCATAGTATGAATAACTTATCAAATGTTGAATGGTGAGATGGACGAGCAGAAGGGTCTCACTATTGGGTCATCAAACCAACCTGTGGCCAACATAGCCAATAAGAACTCAATGAACTTTGACTCTAATAAAATATGGGTAATCAATTTTTTTTGAATGAAAGCTCAATCATCATCACGATCTTGCATTGCTCTTTGTTAAGAACTTATTCATAATACTAGACTTGCGCACGAGCAGAGTGATTGGAATAGGGAAATACCATGATGGGCTCTACATTCTAGAATGAACACCAGAGAGAAGAGTTGCACTGATGGCAGAAAGACCTGGGGATTCACGACTGTGGCATTGGAGGCTCAAGCATCCTTCAAAAGAGAAGATGAAACTCATTAACTTTTGTTTATATGATAATGAATTATGTGATTCTTGTAATAAGGAGAAGCACACTAGATTGACATTTGGAGATAGTTCAATAAAGAGTATTTCTTGTTTGGATTTAATACATTGTGATATGTTGGAACCACATAAGGAGCCTTCGTTAACAGTGGTTCAATACTTTATCACTATTGTTGATTATTTTAGAAGAGTTACTTGGGTTTATTTAATGAAACACAAAATTTGAGGTGAATGATCTTTTGATGAAATTCATGAACATGGTAGGAACATAACATAACAAGCGAGTTAAGTGTTTGAGAATAGACAATAGTATGGAATTTAAATCTCTTGAGCTACAGAAATAATGTGATTAAAATGGAATTATAACTCAAACATCTTGCACATACACACCACAACAAAATGGTGTGGTTGAGCGCAAGTATAGGTATATTGTTGAAACAGTGCAGGCTCTACAAATTCAAGCAAACATGCCAACGGAATCTGGGAAATTTGTATTTTGGCCATCATTCACTTCATTAACAGATTGCTTACCATAGCCATTAGGAATCGAATACCTTACAAATTTATCATGGGAAATAAGGTTAGTTATGATCATCTAAGGGTGTTAGGGTGTCTCGCATATGCACAAGACTTGACCAACTCTGACAAGTTTGAGGTAAGGGGGAGGAAGTGTGTGTTCATTGGGTATCCATTTGGACAAAAGAGCTATAAAGTTTTTGACAAAGACAAGAAGAAGGTTTTTGTATCATGAGATGTAACATCCTTTGAACAAAGTTTCCTTTTTAAAGATGTTATATACACTATTGCATCCCCAAGATAGACTTAGCCAACAACAATGGCAATGCTATTAACTTTATGAATTAGATTGAAGTTAATGAGTAAGAGGAATTGAGAATGTTTGCTCAAGATCTGAGAGAGAGATGAAGTTGATGTCTATTAAGGGAATGAGATCTATGAGCTCAAAGAAAGCCAAAATGAACCAAGGGGAGAACAACATGCTAGGACAACTTTAAAGCACCTGGAAAATGTTATCACAAGCTCATTAGCAAACTAATATATCTAACCATAACACGACTTGATATAGTTTACTCAGTGAATGTCCTAAGTCAATGTTTTTCATAACCAAAGCAACTCCACATGAACATCGTAGAAAAAATCTTATGATACCTAAAGTTCACCCCTAGAGAAGGTATATTATTAAGAAGTGGTGGAAATTCAGAACTTAAGGGCTACTATGATGTAGATTGGGGAAGATGTTAGCTAGTTATGTGATCGTGTACAAGATATGTTGTTAAATTATGAGGATCTCCTATATCCTGAAGAACCAAGAAATAGAGTGAGGTTTCACTATCGTCGGCAGAATCAATGTATATAGAATGATGGCAAATACAGTGAGTGAGTTAATATGGCTAAGGTGGCTGGTTTAGAAGTTGGGAGCAAAACAAAGTAATGCAACTACCCTGCATTGTGACAATCAAGCAACTCTACACATCACTAAAAATCTAGTCTTTCATGAACAAACGAAGCATGTTGAAATGGATTATTATTTTTTAAAAGAACAGGTCTAGTCAAATGAGATAGTGTTGGGATCCGTACACGCAGCGGAAGGATTTCATCCATTAAATTTTACGAATCCCAGTGAAGAGGATCTATCAACGGCATTTAAATCGGGTTCATTAGGAATTATATTATTATTATTATTATTATTATTATTATTATTATTATTATTATTATTATTATTATTATTATTATTATTATTAATCTCTGATTAGACTCTACGAATCCACTCCCTCTACTAGTATTCACACGAATAGCCTCCAACACCGATGTCAGCGTGCTAGCGCCTTCAATATTTTCGCATCTCTTCTTTTCTCTCTAGGGTTTCTCGCAGCTTTTCAAATACGTCTTGCAAAATGTCCCGTTGGTTTTTAAAAACCCAATAGGTGTATTATATATATTCAAAATTAATCCTTATTAATCTTGAAATTTCAAGTTGGATTAAAATAATATATTAATTAAATCTACCCAATAGATCTAATCTAATCTATTTATTTAATCTGAATTAAAAGTCTGCTGATTTAATTTATCTCTATAAATTAAATCTGAGATATGATATCTATCTATTTAATTAAATCTGAGATACTATATCTCAATTCAAATTAAATCAGATATATGATATCTTTATTCAAAAAATAAATTTGAGATACAATATATCTATTTGTTTTAGATATTTAATTTACCAAATAAATTAAATACAAAACAAATATTATATAATAATATTATAATCTCTATTAAACAATATTATTATATTATTTTCAAATTTAATAATATATCTGTCTGTGTGTGTATCCTCATCCTAGATTAAATATAGTATTCATTAAATCTTAGACATATCTAAGATTCAATGAATCTGGACATTATTGCTCGTGTTGGGTTATTCTTATGTGCAACCCTACAGGCCAACATGAGATTGGCAGCGGGCCAATACTGTACCAGCCCACAAGTCACAAGCGGCCTCTAGCAAGACATTGCAACTACCCAATTTATATGGGGATCGATGATACGATACAACCTATCATACAACCATGTCATGTCCCTTTTGTCACACGATAATTTGGTCAAGTATGAGGCATGGATAATGTCAACCTCCTGTTCTTGACCATTACTTTCTCAATTCTTGAGTAGTCTAATAACTGAAATAGAAACTCATTTCCATCGTAGTATGGTCATACATTTCTCAGACTCACTCATCGAATGGCTTAATATTATCTCTCTACAAATGTGAGGGCCAAATTCCATCTTGCACGTTCACATTCCTCTGCATGAAAACCACTGATCCCGATCAAAGCCTTTATCATCACCCGATCAAAGGTGACTTTTGACTAGGTCAAAGATCAGCGACTCTCATGTAGGAATCCATGATGATCTCAAGTCAAAGGGTGTTGTGACGCGGCTATACATGAGATAAGCTTATGACTTAATTCATGTAGCTTTCTCATAGTGGGTTAGTCCAGCACCTTGTACTCTTACAAGTGCCAACGACTTTGATTCGTATCCCCATACTCATCAAAGTCACACTGGTCTTATTTCATCTTTGCTCCCGTGTAGATGACTGACCAGGGACATTTAGGATAATCTATAAGATACATCCAAGGATTCAATTATCACTATAAACATGCAAATGATATGATAACTAAACGGAGAAATACTTTAAATAACATAAACGTTTAAAGTACAATGACTTGCCCCAAGGGCATAATTTCCAACAAATAGAACCAACAAAGATTTGGATGAAGGAGCAACTTGCAGATGTCTTTACCAAGGCGTTAAGGAAAGCTCAATTTGAGTACTTCAGAAGCAAGTTCAGCATGGTCAATCCATCATCATCATCATCATCATCCTCCTCCTCCTTATATAGTTAGGATTAGAATTTTAAAGTTAGATCACGATAGATTCAAGAAATTCCTAATTAGAGATCGATATCATCATTTACGCACATGCCTATATATATTTATACGTACTCTTTGTCATTATTTAATATACATACTTTTGAGAGTTTCATTAGATTTATCGTTGGTACATGCAGGTTTTGCTGGTAGATTTCTTTATGGCTGACCAACTAACGAGCCAGGTTAATTAATAGACAAGTTGATTCTATCTATTATCATCCATTAATTTTAAAATAATGTACATCAATAACACACACACACACACACACATATATATAACTATTATTATTATTGCAGATTCCATTGTTGAGACATTTGGAAACCACAACTTGTCACTTATTTGCTAGAATTTTCAATACATACCACCCTGAGGCCTGTCACTCTGGAAGATTATACATTGAAATAACTTATATCATCTCGTTCTCACCCTATTATTGGCGTGCTATGCAAGTATGTACTTGCCTTTCCATTTTTCTTTCACTTACTAATTAAATTGACACAATTTTTTTTGGGTATGCTTCTTTAATCATTATTTTCTGTCATGTTTTCAAATAATAATTTGAGTTGTGTGAATGTTGATACAATTAAGTGTGCAAGGAGGTGGTTTGAAGATCCAAAAGATTTGAACCATCTGGCGAACATGGGGAAGTATGTTTCAGCAATGGTGGCAGTAAGTGCAAGAGTAACATACGGCAGGCGAGAAGATAATCTATGGTTTGCTATGGCATTGATAACTTCTGTTGTATCCACCATCTATCAATTGTATTGGGATTTTGTTAAGGATTGGGGCTTTTTAAATCCCAACTCAACAAACCCATGGCTAAGAGATGATCTTATTCTAAAGAACAAAAGCATATACTACATATCTATGGTAACTCTAACTCCTTCATATCAAGTATTGTCTCTATCTTGGATATTTGACAAGATATGTGTGTGTGTGTAGGCCTTGAATGTTGTCCTGAGAGTGGCTTGGGTTGAAACTTTGATGCATCTCAAAGTTGGACCTGATCAATCAAGAATGCTCGAGTTTTTGTTTGCTTCATTGGAAGTTATTCGTCGGGGGCATTGGAACTTTTACAGGTTAGTTTGATTAACTCAATATTTGAGTAGCTGGTATATATAAAGTCTCCATCTTCTTCATCTAATCAAGTAGTTAATTTACCATCCCTACAGATTGGAGAATGAGCATTTAAATAACGTGGGTAATTTCCGAGCAGTGAAGGAAGTTCCGTTGCCATTTCGAGAGATTGATTCTGACCATTGAGCTGGTTTTCTTACACGCATTTGATGAATATGTCCTCTACTTACAAGTGTTTTGACATATGAGGGAACATTGAGAATTTACTCATCAGTCATCTGATGCTAAAAGCCATTCCGCTCTCAAGAGGCATCAAGTTAAATGTGTCTCACAAGACATTTATTTTGTAAATTAATTTCCTCCCTTTGTAAAAGTCTCAATTTTCAAAGCAACTCATTCAAATATTTCATTTTCATTTTCCTCCCTTGGTAAAATTCTCAATTTTCAAAGCAACTCTCACAAGCCTTAATATGCTAGCAAGAATTGAAATTAACATGTTGTTGGTGAGTTTTTCTTCCTTTCTTCTTCTTTGATCCCTTGAGTTTGTTTTCATTTTAATCTTAGTTCTTCAAGTTTCAAACCAGGGGTTTTGATCCCCTAAGAAGTAAAATAGTCTATGGTCTATGTTTTAAATAGAATGAAATGTGAGGAACCAAAACCAAAATGAGGATAAACTTGAGGAACCAAAAATTATATTAACCCTTTTCTTTTTTTGGGTTAAATACCATTTTTGCCATAGATGTTTAGCCTAAGGAGCACTGGTTACTCGGAAGTTTTTTTGGTCTCATTTTTGCCTTGGACGTTAACAAAATGGAGCAAATATGCCCTAAAAGTTTCTTTTAGGAGCAAATTTGCCTCGAAAGTTTTTTTAGGAGCAATTTTGCCCCTTGAAGTTTACAAAGAAGAGCAACAATTCAACGGTCAAGATCAACTGATGGGTAAGATTGCTACGTTTTTAAGCTTCAGAGCAAAAATGAGACCAGAAAAACTTCCGGATGACCAGTGCTCCTTTAGCTAAATTTCCATGGCGAAAATGGTATATAACCCTTCTTTTTCCTAAGGGAAATATGACATTAATTTGAGTATATATTGGAAATGATGACTACTGAAACACCAAATAAATAATAAAAATACATGGAGTATTCTATGGAAAAAATGGTAACCTATTTGAAGAATTTTAAGGTTTTGAGTAAAAAGTTAGTGCTCTATGTTTTGGTTATAAACTCAAATGATGACACTGTTAAATATATGTTGGAAATACATACATAAAGATTCAATATAAAAAGGTATTTTTATCAAACCAATTTATTATTAGCTAAACGAGCATGCAAGGGAGCTTAAACATTAACTATTAACCCAATTAAAGTTTCAAACAACAAAGCTTAAACATTTCCAACAACTTCATGTGAGTATTATCCTTAATCTATTACTATATACCCCAACCAAGAAATTTATTCTAAATTTAAATTCCACAATGAAATATAAAAACCATAATTAAATTCATACATACATACACACACACACACAAACACACACATATCTAATGATTTTACTTCTCTCCTGCGGGGTACATGAACATTAAAAAATCATAATGCCTTAAGTGTTGAATACTATAGAACTAGGACCATATGGAAATGATTATTGATGTAAAAAAAAAAAATCATCTCATAAAAATCATTCAGCAATGATAATAATAATATAATTGAAAATGACTATACTATTGCATTACTTTTACCTTTTTTTTTATACAAATGATGTAAGAAAATAAGTGTTAACATAAATTAATGGAAAATTAATATTTTTATTCAATTGTAATTCAATCCCTAAATTTTAACTCAAGCCAACTCAATTTATATATTTTAACTCAACTAAATCTTATTCCCTAAAAATGTGCAAATTTAAATATCTTATTCCATTCTATTATTATTTGCAATAAAATTGAAAAAGGGAACCTCACCTCCCACACTAAACAATAAACATTTCAAAATCAATGACGTTACATGCGAATATACCATACTCAACTATAAGTTGAGATTCATCTCCAAACCCAAGTGGTCTTCACCACACAGTGTGGTGTCTCAGTTCGAATATTATCATAGCCATCATGCTCTTCTCCTTTGGGAGCGGCTAATTGTCAAGCACTACTAAAAAAACACTTTTAATGTCTGTTATTTTGGCCTTTCCACGTTTGTTTTCAAAGGGAAGTCAATATGAGTGAAGTTGTAAGTTTTGAGTCTATGTCTGTTTTCTAATAGACATAGAAGGTATGACTTTCCACGTCTCTTTCTATGAAAATATACTTTGAAGTGAATTTATGTTTTTAATATATATATATATATATATATATATAGAATAAAGATTGGATAAAGAGTAACCTTGAACTTCGAATTCAAGACATAATTTAAAACATATGGATATGATCCATTATCTTGAATAGAGATACAAGGTAGGGATCGCATGAAATACAGGCATGTTGATGCCTTAGTTGATGTCATGGGTAGATCTATTGGAGAACAGATAGCACTGAACTGACCCGCCGAGAGACTCCACAAAGATTCATTGTAGAGAGTATCATTGGATATGTAAAATCTCTTATCATTTAGTAGTGCGGATCGTCCTAGACTTGAGGGTGTTATTGAAAACTATGTCATAGGGTTATACTTTGACTGTACAACTCTATCCGCCTAAGAATGGAGAGAATGGTGTACTCTTGGGTGTAACTCGAATACATGAGTATATATGGACATGCTGAAAGGACTCATAGCCCCTACAAGGGATTAGTCATTCACAAGACCAGTACGACTTGGATGACTTCTAATTGACTTAAGAGTTTGTGCACAGCAAGCGATCATGAAGAGTCATGATCCTTCTTATAGTCAATAAAAGAAGAATCATTGTTCCGTGAAAAGCTATATTTAGTCAATTAAGAGAGATGATACTCTATCTTTACTCTCAACTAATTATGAATGAAGATGTGAGGGATGATGCTGGCAGATGCAAGATAGTGGAGGGAGCATCCATATGATCATGCTAACATTGGAGTTCGGTAGACATAGATGTAAGCAGTATGCAAACTGCCAGCTCATTGTCTGCCAGGTGCTGTTTATGGGCTTCCCAGTGAAACTGATCAACCCATCTTGCCCTTCGTAGGGGCAACAGGAACTGGAGAATCTAAAACATATACTACAAAAAAAAACCTATTTTGTCGCGGTTAAATTGTCGCGGTTTAAAAAAACCGTTACAAAACAACAAATTGTAACGGTTTTATCCCATAACCGCCACTAAATAGTAACGGAAGCCATGACGGTATGGACCTCGGCTACCTTTGTAGCGGTTCACTCAAAATAAACCGCAACAGATTTGGCGCCACTTTGGCGCGCAATGGCGGGAATTGTTGTCCTTTGTGATTTTGTAACGGTTTCTTGAGTAGAACCGCAACGATTTGGCGCCACTTTGGCGCGCAATGGCGGGAATTGTTGTCACTTGTGATTTTGTAACGGTTTCTTGAGTAGAACCGCTACAAAAGTGGCGCCAACATTGGCGCCAACTTTGTTGCGGTGATTTTATAGCGGTTCCATCAAAAAACCGCTACAAATAAGCGAACGTCACAATTTTGTCACGGTGTCCGGGAAGAGTGGCCGTGGCCGCGTCAAAATCTATATTTTGTAGCGGTTTCGAGGAACCGCTACAAATTTTCACACTATAAATAACGTTCATCAACTATAACTACTAAAGGAATTACTAAATCTTCGACTTGTAGCTGAATGAACTATCTCGCTTGGTCGTCCAAGGAATGCGGATATCGGTAGCTCGATCTCTTATATCGGGTGATGAGGGCTGCGGATATTTGCCTCTCTCATCCTTGCGAGGCAATTCGTTCGATCACAAGCCAAGGTTTGCTCATTTCTTTGGCGTGAATACTTCTACTCTTCGAGAAGAGTCCAACGAGCGGCGGAGATTGGGTTCCATTGTAGCCACCTTTGTCTCACGAAAATATCTCGATGAAAATGACTCGGCCGGTTTTCGTGGGAGATCGGCGGCTACATTGAGTCCCAATCCCCACGGACATGTTGGACTATTCTTGGTTACTTCATTATGTGTAATTTATTACGTGGACAGTTTTAAAAAATTAAAGAAAAGAAATAAATGAATTGAAGGTTTGGTTTTTAAATATTTGTACCAAACTAATTAGTTTGATTCATAAAATATTTGAATCAAACTAATTAGTTTGGAATTTTTTTGAAAAAAATCATTACATAGCGGTTCACAACAAAAACCGCGACAAAATGTGGTCATATTGTAGCGGTTTCTATGTAACCGCTACGAATTTCAAGGGTCGGCTATTTTGTAGCGGTTTTGTAGCGGTTATTACACAACCGCTACGAATTTTATGATCGAGATATTTTGTAGCGGTTTATGTGGCGGTGATGGATGAACCGTTACAAAATTTCAAATTTTGTAACGGTTTATGAGGTTAACCGCTACAAAATGTTCGGTTTTAAACGGTAAATCCTCATTTTCAAAGTCACACTTCCAACGGTTTGAGTTTTCACCGTTTTTACCTTTCACCCTCTTTAAACTTTTACTTTTAAACTTCTACCTTTCAACATCATGGTTTTACGGAGGAGAGAAGGGAAAGGGAAAAGCGGTGTCCCTTTCAAAACCGGTTTAAGGGGGTAGTAGTAGGGGCGGAGGCCGGACGAGAGGCGTGGGGCCCAACATATACCACCGCCATCTCGGGAGCGAACGAGTTTGCCAATCTCTTCGCCGATGAAGAAATTCCAAATGTGGGGACCGTAGGGGGAGATCAAGAAGCAAGTTTGTCGTTGAACGAATTAGACGACGAGAATGCGGAGATCCGGATCAACATTCCCTAGTGGAGGTGGAGCGGTTCATGGACCGGGAAACCCGGCGGGACCACGGGAACCCCGGCCAGGCGTCTTCGCGTTCAGTAGTTTACGGTGGATGTCGAAGGTATATCTAATTGGTTTTTGGAGAAATTAATTTAAATTTTGTAGGTTTAATTCAATTTTTCTAATATTGCGAGATAAACATGGGAACATCGCGGTAGGGCGTTGGATGTTTCCACTCTCACTCGATCGGCCCAGGAGATGTCAGGGTATCGGGTCGTAGTCCGTGGAGCGAGCTCACGAGACCGGGCGATCGGCACCGGTGGTCACTTTGATGAGCCGTTTTTGTACGAATTTGGCGGCAATTGGGCATGGTTCCGATTTTTAAGGATTGGAAGAGTGTGACGAAGGACACAAAGAACAAGGCGTTTAGCGGAGTTACGCGGGTAGTCAATATTGTTTCATTACATTTTACATGTTAATAGTTATAAGTTTTAGTTTATTTCTTTCATTATTTATTTCTTTATTTATTAATTTTTAATAATGAATTTATGATACAGAAAAAGTTTAAACTTCGCGAACAACACAAAAGGTACGTTATGATGAAGGTGGGGGAAGGGTGGAAGAGTCGGAGGAATCGTCTCTACAATCGATGAATGGAGATGGCACTATTCCTCTGCGGCGGTGATCGAGAGAGTCCCAGGACGGCGTGGACCCGGATCGGTGGGCGGCTTTCGTCCAATATAGGAGAGGTGCTTGACGGGCGGTACATTTTATTAAATTAATTATAATTTAATTACATATGGTTTAAATTAATTAATAGTTTCACTTAAGTGATAATTTAAATTTAGTTTAAATTAAGTTTTGTTTCCTCCTCCGATCGGGCTTTGTCGCGAGAGAAACACAAGAAGCGGGGCACGGCGAGAGGGTCCATCACACGGCGGGGACCAAGGCGTTTCTTGTGACCTACGGTGAGATGGTATGTTATTATTTAACATACCGATTGTTTTGTTTTCCAATAACAAAGTACATATTGTTTTAATTCTTTCGGCAAAAGAAGGCTCGGGAGGAGAACACACAAACGAACTATGGGAAGTTGTGGACACGCACCCATAGACACCGTGATGGGACGCCGACCTCTCGGGCGGCGAGAGGAGATAATAGTAAGTTACAAAAACATTGAAAAATATAATGAATGTTGTATATTAAAATTGATCGTCAATTATTTTATTAATGATTGTTCATGAACAGCGTGGGTCGGGCCGGATTGAGAAGGCCGAGGCGAGCTACAAGCGTCGCGGACCAGGAGTCACGAGTGCAGCGAATCCTCTTGCCCAGCGAAAGGCTGCGGTGGGCCCGGTCGAGCATCTGGCCGTGTTAGGGGCATGGGCCTTGGCGCCGAGGCCTAGCATGGTGTGCCGAAGCATGGCTCCTCCTGCGGGTCCACCGGACCCTCCCGGCTCGAAGGCCACCACGGAGGCTTTTGATGAGATCATTCTTGAGAAGGTCGCCGAGCGAGGTTGCTGCACATGAGGCTGCACGGAGGGCCGACGAGGAGGCCGGAGAGATGCGCGGGAGGGCCGACGAGGAGGCCGGGCATAGGCGCATGCGGGAGAGCATCCACCGTTGGTACGATCATCATGTGGAGAGGCTGGGCTGCATTCTTGGGGCCACTGGCGCGACTATTACCCGACCGGCGGTTTCCGGATCCCGAGCCTCCCCCTCCGTTCATCTTTGAGAATCCCCCACGTGTACCAACCCCACGAGACAGACCCCCTAGGACGGGACTTGATGATCATGTTCACGATAGTTAGTTTTTATTTTGAAAACTTGGTCATTACGTACGAGTTGGATATTAGTTTAATTTGGTTTAAATATTTGGTTTGTTTAAGATGTGCTTTAGTTATATATTTGTTCTGTTAAATTTGATACGTTATTTCAAAACCTATAACTCATTTAACTAAATTTTAATCGAAAACCCTAAAACTTTTAATACAAAATTTTAATCCTTGTTTAACGTGTGCTTTAGTTATATATTTTAATTATAATCCAAAATAATTTCCTAAAATTTTATTTCAAAACACTAAAAATTAAATTAAATTTTGTAGCGGTTCTAATGAGAAACCGCAACAAATTTGAAATTTGAAAAAGGGCGCCCTATTTTGTCGCGGTTGGATAACGCTACAAGATTCAACGAGCATCATTTTGTAGCGGTTGTGATGAAGATAACCGCGACAAATTGTACTCGATAGCGGTTGTAGTCGCGGTTTTATAACCGTTACAAAATTGTTCGTTGTAATTGCAACGGTTGTTGTAGCGGTTATGTAACCGCTACAAAACATTCGATGCATGTTTAAAGATCCCAAGTTCTGCGTTGAATGTAATTAAACATTGTATCCACATTTATCTTCTATCCTAGATTTGTTTGTTACATATGGATAAGTCATGGATCAAGCGGCCGCGTAGTTCTCTGTATATTTAGCGGGATTGAACACTTTCTTAGATTTCGCCTTCTCTCACGCATGCATTAATGGGAAGATCGTGTGTCCTTGTGTGCGATGTAAGTTTAAGAAGTGGCAAACACGAGATTACGCTTTGGAACATCTTCTTGTAAAGCCTTTCCCGAAGCATATACATTACGGGCGGTTCATGGGGAGCAACGTGGTATGGGATATGGGCTCCATCTTCCTCGAACCTCGAAGTAGGAAATCAAGTACATCAAGATGATCCGGTTAATGAAGCTGTCAGTGATGCTTTTGGTGTTCAAGACGACAACTTCACGAGAGAGGTGCGGGGTCCGGACCTGTTTTCTTCGAGAACGATGCGGCTCGGGAATTTTTCAGCCTCATGGATGAGAGCGATCGTCCTTTGTATCAAGGTTGTCGAAATACTCAAAGTTATCTTTTCTTATCAAATTGTACCATATCAAGTGCATGTGTGGGATCAGCGATAAGGCAATGTCGATGTTCTGGAATTACTTCGAGATGCTTTCCCAGACGCGGACATTCCCTCGTCCTTCTACGAGGCGAAGAAGATAATCAACGATTAGGCTTGAACTACGAAAAAATAGATGCACCTTGGCATTTGTATGCTTTATTGGGGAGAGGACGATCGGAGGAGACTTGTAAGTGTCACACTTCGAGGTTCAAGACTATTCGGAAAGGGAAGAAGCGAAGAAGAAACTGCGAAGATTCTAAGGTACTTTCCTTTAAAACCTCGCTTTGCAAAGATTGTTTATGTCGTCTAAGACAGCTCGGCATATGAGGTGGCATGAAGATGATAAGAATGAAGATGGTAAACTCGGGCATCCACGTGATCTTTGAAGCGTGAAAGCGTTCGACTCGGTCTTTCCAGTTTCGCGGCGGACCCTAGAAATGTCCGTCTTGCTTTGGCGGCCAAGCGGTTTTAATCCATTTGGGAATGTTAGCACAAGCTACGGTATATGGCCGATTATGTTGATACCACACAACTTGCCCCGTGGATGTGCATGAAACAAAGCTCCTTCATTATGTCCATGATCATTCCGGGGAAAAAGGCAGGGAAATGACATCGATGTGTATCTCCGGCCGCGATCAAGGAGTTGGTGGAGTTGTGGAATGTAGGTGTGGAGACGTACGACGCGCACGAGAAGACACTTTTCAACTTGCGTGCGGCCTTGATTTGGACGATAAGCGACTTTCTGGCCTCGAGACATTATCGGGTGGAATGTGCATACCGGCCTTGCGTGCCCGGCCTGCAATTTTGACTCGACTCGGTGCGCCTTCCCACGGTCGTAAGTGGTGCTTCATGGGTCATCGGAGGTTTCTCGATGGTACGCACGAGTTTAGGTTGCAACGCAATCGTTTTAATGGGCAACGGGAAAAAGAGGACCCCCTCGGAATTTATCGGTGAAGAAATCATAGAGCGACTTCGGGATGTTGATGTTGAGTTTGGGAAAAAGAACGATCCGGCAAGGGCGGAACAAAGGCTGCCGGGGCTTCGGGTTCTACGCCCCAACAATGGCGAAAGGTGAGCGTCTTCTTCGCTCTTAGTATTGGAAAGATAATTTGCTCCGACACGGTCTGGATGTCATGCACATTGAAAAGAATGTGTGCGACAATGTGTTGTACACGATTCTCAACGAACCGAGCAAGTCCAAAGATCATCTGCGGGCCGGGAAAGATCTACGGGAGATGGGCGTTCGTGGAGACGCGTGGCCGGATGAGCATGACAGATTTCAACCGGCAAGGTTCACCACGACAAAACCGAATAAGGAAATCTTTCTCGCTACCTTGAAGAAAATAAAGGTTCTGACGGGTATTCAAGCAACATATCACGATGTATTGACTTGCGAGGCTCGAAAGGTTACGGGTGAAGAGTCATGACTCACATGTGCTTATGCAACGATTACTTCCGGCCATGAAAAATACGCGCCTCTCGACGTGTCTCTCGTTTTGGTCGAGCTTTGTACTTTCTTTCGGAAGCTGTGTTCGAAGGTTTTGATAGTGGAGGAGCTCGACCAGGCTGCGGGAGAAAATCATTCTTCTGTTGTGTCATTTGGAGATGATCTTTCCTCCGTCATTTTCACGGTCATGGTTCACTGACGGTACACCTTGTTCACGAAACAAAGCTTGCTTGGCCCGGTTCGATGCCGATGGATGTATCCGTTGAGAGGTACTTGTTGAAAAATAATTACTTTACCATTACTCCCTAGTCGCACGTTTAACCATTGATCCGGCTATTATTTTTATGGTTCTACTTTATAGGTTTCTTGGGAAACTTAAATCTTACGTGAGGAATAAGGCGTGGCACGAAGGTTCAATAGCGAAGGTTATATCGGGGATGAGGTCTTGTATTTTTGTTCAGTACTTGATGACATTGAAACGTCATTCAACCGACCGCCTCGTGTAGACGATTGTCTGAGCTGGCCGGAGCCGAGACAACGAGTTGTTAATCCCTCGTGTTGGTAAACCGGTTGGCGGGAGTGAGAAATTCAAACTCACGGCACTTGAGAAGTTCCAAGCACATAGACATGTCTTGATTAAGCGCACCAAAGTTGAACCGTACCTTCGGTAAGGATTTCATACAAATATATATATATCGTATCCTATATATTTCCTTACATTTTATACATACTCACATTTCATTGCATGTTCAATTGCGGGAATTCGGGAGTTATGTGAAGCGTGAGCGAGGATTCGTACACGGACATCCTCAGAATTTAGAGCTCTCGCAGTAGGCCCGCTTGACCACGCCCTAAGATTCACGGCATACAATGCCAATGGTTTTAAGTTTTGCACCGTCGCACGAGATCAGGGATTGCTGACCCAAAACTCTGGTGTATATGGCACGTTTGGGACGAGGAGTTATGCGGCAGCGGTGGCGGCAACATGCGGTTCGGTGACGTCCGTATTATGGAAAGGCGCTTGATGTGGTCGGGATAAGTTACACGGCCTATTCACCGTGACGTTGTTCAAGTGTTTGTGGGCGAATACCACAACGTCCGGGGGACTCACGACAGAGCGACTTAGGCATCACATCGGTGAATTTCTCCCGGCCTATACACGGTGGTCGATCGAAGATGACGAGCCGTATATTCTTGCCTCGAGAGGCCCATCAGGTTTATTATGTCGTCGATGAGAGGCACAAGGATTGGAATATGGTGGTTCACTTAAAGCCTCGGGACCTTTACGATATGGGCGATGGTGATAAGGTCGCCTACGATTGTGAGCCGTTGCGGCCCGCCGGCTTCGAAGACTTCATCCCGAGACGGCGATGACAATTTACCTATAGTTCGGTACGTTTTTAAATTTACGCTTTATGAAATTGAAACATTTAACTAAAGTTTTAATTATATTGTGTTCAAACGTATTCAACTCACGCGTAACATTTTATGTAAACTTTCTTTGTAGGGATGTCGAAGAAGATTGAGAGGAAAAATTAATGCCTATCTTTGTAATATGAAATCTTTTTAATATTAAGTTTTTTTAAAAAAAAAAAACCTCGAAATTACTTTGTAGCGGTTATATAACCGCTACAAACACTAAAAAAATCCGAAATTAATTAGGAAAAAAAACCCTTTATGTTTTTTTTTTAAAAAAAACTCAGAAATTACTTTGTAGCGGTTATATAACCGCTACAAACACATAAAACCGCGACAAGATCAACCGCTACAATAACCGCTACAAAAACCCTCAAAACCGCTACTAAATATAACAACCGCTACAAAAAGTGAGACACCAACCGCTACAAAATGATACGCGAGACACCACCATAAATACCCCCGCCCAACCTCATTTAATACGCCTCAACTTCTTTTCTACCCACGTTTTCTCTCGGTCATCTCAAATATTTTACGTTTGAACATTGTGAGTTTGAACGGGGTAAGTACCGTGTAACTAGATCAATTCTAATGTTTCTCATACTAATTTATAGTTCGATACTAATTAAACTTTGTTATTTTGCGGTTGAGCGAGATATATCTTTCAACTTTCCCTATTCTTTCATATACATTATTCAATTGATTTGTACATATAATTTTTAAATATTCGGTATTGTTTTAACCACCTCATTTCTTAGCACTTATTCTACTTACATAATCTTATTATTTTGTTTTTATACATGCACCTTATATATTTAAATTTCATAATTTACTACCTTTTATTTTTGTTAAAAAGATATATTAATAATAATTACTGAATTACGCCGATAAATAATAATTTTTTTTTAAACCGTAATGAATTTGTAGCGGTTGCAATAACCGCTACAACATTTCAAATAAAATGGCGTTATGAATTTTTTTAAACCGTAATGAATTTGTAGCGGTTGTAATAACCGCTACACAATTTAAAATAAAATTGTAGCGTTTATAGTAGCGGTTTGCAACCGCTACAAATATTCAAAAGCACATGTGGCGGGACTATTTGTAGCGGTTGTAAACCCTACAAATATTCGAATGGCGGCAATTTTTTTGGCTAAAAAATGGCGGGAATGTTTGTAGCGGTTAGTAACCGCGACAAATTTATCAACACATTATTTTGTAGCGGTTATGAAACCGTTACTGGAACCGCTACAATATGAAAATCCTAAACTATAATTGAATCGAATTCAATAATAATATTCCATGTGTTTATGGTAACGAGCCTAGGTCTGATACCACTTCTTGGTTAATATTGGGGTGTTGCTTGACATTCAAGCTGTTGGAAATTATGCCTAGGGGCCAATCATTGTACTTTAAACATTGTTGTTGTTTAAAGTATTTCTTCACTTTGTTATCATATCATTTGCATGTTTATTATGGTGACTGTATCCTTGGACGTATCATAAAGATTGTCCTAAATGTCCCTCGTCGGTCATCTATGCGGGAGCAAAGATGAAATAAGACCAGTATGACTTTGATGAGGTATGGAGATACGAATCAAAGTCATAGGCACTTGTAAGAGTACAAGGTGCCAGACCGACCCACTATGAGAAAGCTGCATAGATTAAGTCATACGCTTATCTCATGTATAACCACGTCACAATGCCCTTTGACTTGAGATCATTATGGATTCCTACATGAGAGTCTCTAATCTTTGACCTAGTCAAAAGTCACCTTTGACGAGTGATGATAAAGGCTTCGATCGGGATTAGTGGTTTTCATGTAGGAGAATGTGAATGGTCAAGATGGGATTTGTCCCTCACATTTGTTGAGAGGTATTACTGGGCCCCTTGATGAGTAAGTCTGAGAAAAGTATGGACATACTACGATGGGAAGGAGTTTCCACTTCAATTGTTAGACTACTCAAGAATCGAGAAAGTAATGGTCAAGAATAGGAGGATGACACTATCCATGCTTCATCCTTGACCAAATTATCGCGTGACAAAAGGGACGTGGCATGGTTGTATGATAGGTTGCATCGTATCATCGATCCTTATATGAATTGGCTAGTCGTAATGTTTTGCTAGAGGCCGCTTGCAACTTGTGGGCTGGTACAGTATTGGCTCGCTGCAAATCTCATGTGGGCCTACAGGGTTGCACACAAGAATAGCCCAACACGAGCAATAATATCTAGATTCATTGAAACTTAGATATCTCTAAGATTTAATGAATACAACGTTTAATCTAGGATGTGTGTGTGTGTGTGTGTGTAACTTCGAAAATAATAATATTATTATTTATATAGATAATAATATTATTATGTAGTATTTAATTTATTTGATAAATTAAATAACTAAAACAGATAGAGATATCGTATCTCAAATTTGATTTTTAAAGTGAGATATCGTATCTCAGATTTAATTTAAGTTGAGATATTGTATCTCAGATTTAATTAAATATATAGATATCATATCTCAGATTTAATTTATAAAGATAAATTAAATCAGTTGGCTTTTAATTTGGATTAAATAAATAGATTAGATTAGATCTGTTGGACAGATTTAATTAATAATATTTTAATCCAAATTCAAATTTCAAAATCAATAAAGATTAATTTTGAATATTTTAATACATCCCAATTAGGGTTTGGAAAAACCCTATAAGAAAATGATCAAATCGTATTAAAAAGAGAGTTGGTCGTGAAAGAGAAACCCTAGAGAAAAGAGAAGAGACGCAAAACGCTGAAGGCGCTAGCACGCTATCGTCTGTGTTGGAGTTCTGTTCGGTGTGGATATTGGTAGATGGAGTTGATTCGCTCGGTCAGCTCCTAGTGATCGTATCAAACAAGACGCACACGAATAAGAAAGGTACGGTTCCGACTACCATAGTTTAAACGTCGTTGATAGATCCTTTAATGGGATTCGTAATTTTATTAGTTATATTTCTTCCGCTGCATGTATGAATCCCAACACAAGCAACTTATCACGGACTTGGACTTGACCTCCCAAAATTGTGCTGACCTTAGCTTGATCACCCCTCTTGATCCTCGCTAAGTCAGCTGAACCCTCACGAGTAGGCACAGAAATCAAAAAACAAGAGAACTTTAGAGAGAGAAGCTCTTGAATAACACTTGATTGAATTCCCTTGGATAGTTTAAAAATGAGGAGGGGTACCCCTATTTATAGCCTACTACCTCCTCAATGAAGGGTCAAGATTTAAAAGATCCTATGGTGGAGAAGGATTGTCCAAAACCTTCTCCTAAAATATCTAGATATTTACACAATTACAAGAGGTTCTAGAATTCTCTATACAATTCTACCTCTATATACATATATCTACAACATTCATGAAGTTTTTAGACTTGTCCATGCTCTAAGTCTAAACCTCCCTTTGATACGTAGTGTCTATGCATGCAAAATATCCAGCGTTCCTTTCTATACATGACACTCTCCCCTACCTAATCTAATGACATCCTCATCACTGACTTATCTCATACCAGATTAGGATCACCCTGATCTTCATGAAGTGGCTTCAACATGCTAACATGGAAGATGTGATGAATCATCAAGTTCAGGGGTAGGTCTAGTTTGTAAGAAACCTTCCCTACCCTTTATATGATCTTTAATGGACCTTCATACTCACGGATAAGGCCCTTGTGCTCCTTTTGAAACACTTTGGATTGTTGAGGAAGAGGCTTCACTATTGCTATGTCTCCTACTTGGTATCTCAAGGCTCGCTTCTTCCTCTTCACAAACTTCCTCACCTCCTTGTCTACATTGACAAGGGAGGATCTCGTCACCTTAGCTTTTCGGCTTAATGTACCACCCACTACATTAGCCGTGCCAGGTTTGTACTCCATCCCACAGTCCACCTCTCGTTTAGGTGGCAACCTCCTCTAGAGTTTTGCTGGCTTAAGGTCATCGTTCTTCTCTGGTATAAGGGGAAGATTCTCACTATCTTTTTTATCAGGAACCACATTCTTTAATGCCGCAAGGTAGATGACTTCCCTACTTCCAAGTCCCTTCTCCTTTTGCATGGTTGACAAGTGAGCAACCCCATCATTTCTTGTTGTAGATACTATGTAACCAACCCCCTTTCCAAGGATGCATAGCAAATCATCACCTAGCATAAGGACTACTTTTGCCTTGCACAAAAAGTCCAGACCAAGTACCACATCATAGTCATCCATTTGGGTCACTGACAAATCTAAGGTCCCCTTCCACATACCAATGCATAGCTCTACTCCACGAGCTACACCCTTGAGGGGTTTGGCAGGAGTGTTGACAGTCTTGCACCATCCGATTTGTACCTAAGTAACCGAGAGACTGACCCACTTGGCCTCTTTGGGAGTAATGAAGTTGTGGGTTGCCCCAGTGTCTACCATCACCTTCACCAGCTTCCCATTCAATGTTGCCTTCACATACATAAGGCCTTTACTCTTTCGAACAAGTTCCTCATGTTTGGCCTTTAAGGTATTAAGGACACTAAGAGATCCCATTCACATGCTAAGCTCCTCCTTGTCAGATCTATCTTTCCTTTCAACAATGGCTGACAGGCTACTAAGCTTAGGACAATTGCTCATGCGATGTGGCCCTTTGCATATATAGCAACTTATTATCCTCTTCTTCTCTTCAGATTGGTTCCTATGGAAGGATTTTCCAACTGCTCCCTTGGTGAACTCCTTACCCTTGTCTCCCCTATTATTCCCTTGTTTAGGTTGAGAAGACTTGGGTTCAGAAGGCTCACCTTTCTCTCCCTTTTGCTAATCAATAAGGCTCTCGGCGATGGCAATGACTTCATCCACATTCATCATTCGCATGCTAAGATCCTCCTTGTTAGATCTATATTTCCCTTCAACGATGGCTGACAGGCTACTAAACTTAGGACAATTGCTCATGCGATGTGGCCCTTTGCACATGTAGCAACTTATTATCCTCTTCTTCTCTTCAGATTGGTTCCTATGGAAGGATTTGCCAACTGCTCCCTTGGTGAACTCCTTACCCTTGTCTCCCCTATTATTCCCTTGTTTAGGTTCAAAAGACTTGGGTTCAGAAGGCTCACCTTTCTCTCCCTTTTGCTAATCAATAAGGCTTTCGGTGATGGCAATGACTTTATCCACATTCATCACTCCACGCCGTTGGAGTTCATGTTTGGACCAATTCTAAAGGCCATCTACGAAGTAGAACAATGTTTCCTCACTATTAAGATTAGGAATTTGCAATGTGAGGGTAGTAAAGTCCCTCACATAGTCTTGAATCGTGGTCTTGTGCTTAAGTTCCCTCAACATCTTTCTAGCCATGTAAACCACATTGTCAAGATAGAATTGCTTCTTCAATTCCTCTTGAAATCTTCACATGTTTCAAACGTGTAAAGGCCCTTTTCCATGTTGCCATGCTTTCTACGCCACCATAACATAGCATTATCAGTAAGGAATAAGGAAGCAGTACATACCTTGGCTGTGTCATCGGCCAAGTTCAAGTTCTCAGCGTATCACTCCATTTTCCATAAGAAGTTCTCAACCTCTTTAGCATCATGAATGCCTTGAAATTCCTTCGACTTAGGGAGATCCAACCTCACCTCCTTTGCTCCACTGGTACTGACTATTGACAGAGTCTTGGCTTGCCTCTTCAAAGAAGTCTTAAGAGAGTTAAGTTGTTTCTACATGGCAATAATGCCACCATTACCTTTGCCTCAAGTCACCTTATGGAATTAGCTCACTCCTCCTTGACATTGAGGTGCAAATCAAGATTCAAACTCAAATTTTTTAATTGGTCTAAGGTATGGGTTTCAATTGTCTCGAAGTCACCTTCCACCTTGTCCACCCTAGTACCTACCCCATGTAAGGCCTCCTCCAAAACCTTTACCTTTACCATCAAGGTAGCAATATCCACGCTTGGCGGGACTTACTTGATCTTCGAGTCTTTCTTGCTTCATGAGCAAGTTCAGTCTTTCTACCCCTTTCTTCTCCAACAACAACAACTTCCTCAGTCATACCCGACATTCTTGCCTCTGAAATGGCTACCACAAACCACGTTCACAGCTTTGAACCTGGTTGTCTCGAACCAAAGCTCTGATACCACATTGTCATAGCCTCAGACTTGACCTCCCAAAACTATGCCTGCCTTAGCTTGATCACCCCTCCTGATCCTCGCTAAGTCATTCGAACCCTCACGAGTAGGCAACGAAATCAAATAATAAGAGAACTTTAGAGAGAGAAGCTCTTGAATAACACTTGATTGAATTCCCTTGAATGGTTTGCAAATGAGGAGGGTACCCCTATTTATAGCATACCACCTCCTCAATGAACGGTTAAGATTTAAAAGATCTTACGATGGAGAAGCATTGTCCATAACCTTCTCCTAAAATATCTAGATATTTACATAATTACAAGAGGTTCTAGAATTCTCTATACAATTCTACCTCTATATACATATATCTACAACATTCAGGAAGTTTCTAGACTTGTCCATGCTTGAAGTCTAAACCTCCCTTTGATACGGAGTGTTTGTGCGCAAAAAATATCCAATGTTCCTTTCTAAGCATGGCAAACTCCTCATGAGGTGGAAAAACAAAAATTTTGTTCTTCCTTAATCGCAACAAAAATTAGATTATTATTAAAAGCCATGAATAGTAAAATTATTTCTCATGAGTTATAATTCGTAACTCTTTACGGTACTCATAAGAACCTGTAACTCTTTACGGTGCTCATAAGTTATGACCTGAAGGTGGTTATGTTTATGATTGATGAACCCGTAACTTTTTACAGTACTCATGAGTTATAACCCGTAACTCTTTAAGTTTTTGTATTAAACTCTTTCCACCTCTGATTTTTCCTATTTTCAATTCTCTATTACACTTTGGTTGAGCTTAGCCTTTTTTTTCCCAAAGTGTAGACTATTTTGAATTTGTTTATTACACCCTTTCTCAGCTTCTCTTTGTGTCAATCCCTTATTACAACGTGACAATTTCAGGCAGTGTTGGAGGGAGCATTTTGGTTGAGGTTAGTTCATATGTCTCTTCGATTTTTTTTCTTTGCATTGTCGTATCTCTAAAATCTATGCAGCTCATTTAAATCTGACTTCGGACAGGAATTTTAGTCTAAATTTTTATCAACCTTGCTAGACCATTTGCACCTAAGATTTGATTGCATTTTGCAATTTGGAACAAAAATGTGATTCATTATATTGGTGCACCTTACTTGATTACTTACTAAGAAATTGTTATTAATTTGTTGAACTAATATTCATTGTTTTGTGGGTTGTGTGGATTTGTTACTAGCTAGTTGAAAGGGCATGTTTAATTCTCTTTGCTATCATTCTTTGGGACTTGCGTTGCAATTGTGAAGTTGAACTTGTATTTGAAATTTTCTTGAAATCATAGTGTCGTTGTTGTCATTGATAGGGATTTCCCATTGTTATTGGCAATGTTGCGCAAAACTTGAATTCTTTTATGATTGAAAATTGCTTGTTTGCTCTAATTGCAATTATTGAATGGTTGATGTCATTTAGAGTGATTGGCTTATGTTTTTTTGTTCATTGTTGTCAAAAGTTGCTGCATAACATGCTTGGACATTGAGTAAGAGTTTCACCTAGTTTTGAACTTGTTTTCTCTTCCATTGTACCTTATTTCAGCCCTTGATTGCATGAATTTCCAAGCAAAGGTTGTTGCATAACTTGTTGGAATTGTTTTGAGAGATTGTTCATATTTGATTCAACCTCGATATCTTGCAATATTTCACTAATTTTTAGCAAAATAATTTCATTTGTGTTGGAACGAAGTACTACAGTATTACAAATTAATTGGAGTTTTGTTGAAACTAAGTTATACCTCCATTAGAACTTGCTGGAAATTTTCAAACTTTTTGCCCAGAAAATCATGAGCTTCTAGCTTTTAAAGGTTTGGCCAATTTTAATTAAGTTCAATAGCTCATGCTATTGGATGTAGTGAATTGTGATCAAATTCCATCATTTTGGGCACCTTTTCATTTTTTCTTTATTTGTTTCAAATTTTTCCTGATTTTTTTCATTAGGTGCATTTTTTGTTTTGTTCTTTGTTTTCTCTTAGTTTTTTTGTTTTTTTTTTTTTGATTTTTTTTTTTTGGATAGTATTTTCTCATTGGAGTGCTTGAATATCATTTTGGGCATATAAACTAAAGTGCATTTGGTTGGAAATTGCTTGAAATTCGCTCATATTTTTCTGGACTTGTTTATGCTCTCTAATTGTGAATTGGCTACTGTCAAATCCTCTTAGGTTTCCTACTTTGCTACAACCAAACACGTCCTTTAGGCTGTTTGTGATACCTATAAGCTATGGCTCTAATTCGTTTTCACTGAATTCAAGTTTAAGAAAGTAAAATTGCTTAATGATGTTGTAACTCTGATAATATATTTTTGAAAACCTTAAGCTTTGAATATTTGAACCTAGAATTGATTTAGAACTTAATACTCAAGGCTTTCCAATGCTTAAATGTTGTAGTAGGAAAGTTATGTGAATGTTATATAATTGTCCTAAACTTCAGTGTTGTTGGAAATGGCTTAGATGGTAAAAAAAATGGATCATAGTTGGATTAATGCTTTGAGAACTAGTGAAGAATATGAGAATGGGGTGGAAGAGTTTATTGAATTTTGTTAAAAGGAATGTGGCTAAAAAAAAAGAGATGTATTTTGGTCCCTCTGTTATTTGTTTAAATGAGAGTTGACACGATATTGTTGATATAAGGGATCATCTACTTGGTGATGGGATAAAACTTCGATACACAACATGGGTATGGCATGGTGAGGAAGTAACTACATGTGCATCCCACGAAAATGAAGTTGAGGTAGATGATGATAGAATGGATAAAATGATTCATGATGTTGAGGTAGAATCTTTTGCACAATTGCTTGTATATGACAGCAAGCGGAGTAATGCAAGGACACCTTTGTTCCCTAAGTGTACTAAGTATACACGGTTGACAGGGACCTTACATTTGGTCAACTTAAAGGCAACTTGTGGGTGCATCGATAGTAGTTTCACATTGCTACTTGAATTGTTGTGTGAAATGTTTCCAAATGATAATGTACTTCCAAATCGTATGTATGAGGTGAAGAAAATCCTTTCTATGATGGATATGGAGTATAAAAAGATACACTCTTACCCTAATGACTGCATATTGTACAGAAAGGAGTATGCAGGCCTTAGTAACTATCCGAAGTGTAAAACTTCACAATACAAATTAAAGAAAGATAGTGGTTCTAGAGATGAGAAAACAAAAAGCCAACCTTTAAAGGCGTTGTGTTATCTTCTAATAATACAGCGGTTTAAGCGTCTGTGTACTAGTGCATCAATGGCGAAGAAGTTGAGATGACATTCTGATGAGAGAATATCTGATGGAAAATATCTTCGGCACCCGGCTGACTCTCCACAATAGAAGAAAATAGACAAAATGTTCCCTCAATTTGGCAGCAAGCCGAGAAACTTTTGGCTTGGGCTTTGTATAGATGGCTTCAATCTGTATGGAACTCTTAGTAGCACTCATAGTGCATGGCCAGTTCTCCTTGTAATATACAACTTACCTCCCTGGCTATGTATGAAACACAAGTATGTGATGCTTTCTATGATGATTTCTAGACCAAAACAACCAGGGAACAATATCAATATGTACTTGGTGCCTTTGGTTGAGGACTTGAAGAAGATGTGGGAGGAAGGTGTAGATGTGTTTGATGCATATAAGAAGGAGTCCTTCAAGCTGCGTGCAATGATTTTTACCACGATAAATGACTTTTTTGCATACGAAAATTTGTTAGGGTACAGTGTGAAGGGGCATAAAGCATGTCCGATATGTGAAGCAAACACACTTCCATCAAATAAAGCACGAGAAAAAAATGGTCTACCTCAGTCACAAGAGGTTTCTTCATCAGTTCCACCCGTATTGTAGGTTAAGAAAGCGTTTTAACGACTTACCGAAGCATAGAAAGGCTCCAAAGGCATTAACCAAAGAGGAAGTTTATAGTCTGGTGGAACATATCAATGTCATCTTGGGTAAGAAGCAAAGGATTGCGGGTGAGAAGATAATATTAAAGAAGAGATCAAATTTCTTTGATCTTCCATATCGACGTAGTCTTGATGTGAGACACAATCTTGATGTGATGCATGTGGAGAAAAACGTTTGTGATAGCCTTGTCAGTACGCTTTTGCACATACCAGGGAAGGCTAAGGATGGAATTAGTATGAGACTAGACCTAGTTTATATGTGAATAAGAGAATAGTAACATCCACAGCTAAGAGAAGATGGTAAGAGGGCATACATGGGGCCAGTAGCATATACACTATCAAAAGCGGAGAAAAAAAGTTTGTGTGGGTGTTTATATGACATTAAGGTTCCACAAGGGTATTCTTCTAATGTGAGAAGGTGTGTGTCAATGGACGATTTGAAGTTAGTGGGAATCAAGTCCCATGATTATCATGTGTTGATACAACAGCTATTACCAGTAGTTATTAGAGGCATTATGAAAGATGAAGTGTGAACCACTATAACAAAATTGTGCATTTTCTTTAATACTATCTATAACAAAGTCATTGACATTGAAAAGTTAGATGAATTGGAAAATGAGGGTTATGTTATTTTGTCCCAACTACAGATGCATTTTCCTCCTACATTTTTTGACATAATTGTGCATTTGATAGTTCATTTGGTAAGGGAGGTAAGGCTCTGCGGTCTAGTTTACCTAAGGTGGATGTACCCTTTTGAACGTTACATGAAGATCTTAAAAGGGTATTCTAAAAATCCTTATTGACCAAAAGCCTTAATAGTTGAAAGATATGTAGTTGAAAAGGCTATGGACTTTTGTAAAAATAATTTATCAAGGGTGACGGTACAATCTCAGCATGACGAGGGTATAAGCAAGGGAACACGAGGACTTAAAGTGAAGAATATGCTTCGTGAAGGGTGTTACAAGCATACTTGTATATCTTGAATAGTATGGAAGAAGTTCAACCATACATAGATGAACACATAAAGCGTTTGAAGAATATGAATCCAAGGAAGAATGACAAGCAGATAGCTCATGACATTCATAAAGTGGTTCAAGGAAAAGGTGTTCCACAAGCCCGATGTGTCTGATACAATCGAGTGGTTCGCTTGGGGCCTTCTTTTCAGGTCATCCCTTGGAGTGGTTATGATATAAACGAGTATTCTTTCTACACAAAAGACCTAGATGACAAAAGTTCTATGCAAAATAGTGGGGTGATGGTTGAAGCTAAATCCATGCACTTTTCAAGTTTGAAAGACAAAACCCCATATTAGCATCAATGATCTATTATGGAGTTACTGAAGAAATATGGGAGATAACCTAAAACAAGTTCAAAGTTGCTTTATTGAAATGTAAGTGGGTTAGTGTTCTGGTGTAGAACACAGATGTCTAGCCCTAATGGACTAGTATGTTGATATTGAGTGTTTTGAACTTGACCTAGGAAAAATGTCTAGGGCCTACGTACCCTGTAGAGGGATCAAAGTCCACGTAGTTCGAGGATACTGGAGGCTTTTAGCCATAGGGGGTGGTGTGTGTGCTCTGTGACAGCTGAAATGTAAATAGCCAGAGAGAGTAGAATGTGTGTACCTTAGGGTCTAACTACTATTTATAGAGTGTACCTATTGGTCTTGGGCTCATGGGCCCTCTATTTACGATAGAGATTTTCCTTGATTATCTCCTTGATTGTAGGTTGGTTATGATCTTATATGATCCATTGGTGATTTTGATAGATCTACCTGTTATTGGGCCGCATCACTAATGAGCCTTATATGGATCCGTAATAGTTGCCCCCCAGCCTGGTAGTTCAGGTCTTTGGGCTGACGGGGTGCACTTATTGTCTGACCTTGCTAGGGTGTGTTTATCGTTTAACCCGGATTTCGTATCCGAGTTGTTCCAGCTTGATTTTCTTTTGTCCAAGTCTTGACAAATTTGACTTCGTCCGTATTCTGCTACCAATTTGCCTGTTTAGGCGATAGGTTTTTCCCAAGGCGGGATCTATTTGTCTTTCCCTCGATCTCAGTTGATAGCGAACATGCTTCTTCACTAGCGACATTCAAGCAACCGGGATAGCATTTTAATCTGTTATTGAACCTGGATATCATATCCGAGGTGCTACAACTTGTTTCATTTTGATAAAGTGTCTATCCAAGTTTCAAAGAACCCTGGAGTTACTTGTATTCTGATTGAATTGCCCCTAGACATGTAACAGGGTTAATTTGGATCGAAACTTCGTTTGTTTCTTTTCACGATTGTCGGGATCTCTTCTTCATCAATCCTCCGGGTTTCCGAGTTTGTTTACTGCAACACTAGATTCCCCAAATCAGAATTATCCTGAAGAGGAAAGGACTGCATTTGCTTATGTCGTTGACAACTTCAGTGCGCCACACTTGTTGCCCCCAAACCTGATAGTCAAGGGCTCTGGGCTGCTGGGGTGTATTGACTTTTTAACCCGGATCTCATATCCAAGTTCAGTCTTCATTTCAACAATAAGTTGATTATATGAACTCAAACATGTGTTCGGAGTTCTATTGATTAACCGGGCCAAGGTCAAAAATGTATTATGCAGAGTCTGTTAAAGTGTTCTTCCAGGCTTAGAGTCTTGGGACATGAGTGGAGGCTTCGAGTTAAGCCTCTACACGGCATTCCAGATCCATTGTCTGGGATTGAATCCAGGATAAGGGCAAATTGTCACATGTTCAACCTCGGTGTGGAAATACGAGATTCAAACATTTTGACCTAATCAGGGTCTGCATGACAATTCATATTCTTATCTAGGAGCGAGTTTTGATGCATCAAGATTGCGAAGGCTTACAGTAGCGGCCTTGCGTAACTGAAAAACTGAGCTAAGTCTTGGAAGCGGCCGAGTTGTAAAAGCTTACAGTGACGGCTTTGCTTGATTGAAAAGCCGGGTTAAGTTTTGGAAGCGACCGAGTTGCGAAAGCTTACGGTGACGGCTTCGCTTTTTCACATGCCAGGTTTAACTACCCTATTTTCCTTTGTTCAATGTATCCGGGTTCCAACTAGGGAACACGGTCGGTTTATCCAAGTTCAGAACTGACCATGGAAAAGCGGATTTAACTGTTCTTTCAGTGTTACCGGGTTCCAAACTGATCGTGGACACGCGAATTTAAGTGTTCTTTCAGTATTACTGAGTTCCAAACTGATTATGGAAACACGGATTTAACTATATAACTTGGAATCATCCGAAAAAACTCTACTCGGAGCTCGGATTTTAACTGGAATACAGTGTAATCGGGGTCCGCTTTTCTTTTTGCGTCCCGCAAAACTTTACACGAAGCTTGGATTTTAACTGTAATTAAGTGTAACCGGGGTCCGCCTTCTTTTTGCGTTCCGCAAAACTTTACACGGAGCCCAAATTTTAACTAGATTCAGTGTAACCAGGGTCTGTCTTTTTGTTTCCTGCAAGACTTGGCACAGAGCCCGGTTTTAACTGGATTCAGTGTAACCGGGTTTAACTCGTTCTGGGTGTCGTAACCCGAGATTCATTAGTCCAATATGGGTGTCGTAACCCTGAATTCGTTTATCCAGTATGGGTGTCATAACCCTGAATTCGTTTGTCCACTCTGTTGCCCCCAGCCCGGTAGTTCAGGTCTCTGAGCTACCAGGATGTGTTGATTTACCAACCCTGACCAGGTGTTCGTGATTGTTGGGATTCCTTGCGTGCTGTGTTACACCCCTACTGGCCTCGCCCTTTCGGGTGGCGGGTTAGAGGGATCCTTTTTACTTGTTACCTTTCCTTTGGTAATTAGTCACTTTAATCATATATCAGAGTGTGCGCGACTGAGCATATGATCAGTTTGGACAACTACAATATACTGGTAAAGGTACAAATAAAAACATAAAGTAGTCCTCGTAGGGTTAAGGGTACAATTGTCCAAAATAAAAACTACCAGAAATGATATACAATCATCCCAAATATGTAAAGTACAAAAAGTGTTAGGGCATCCCATATATCTTCGGTTGTCAGCTTCATTGCTCTTACCCTCATCCTCCTGATCTGCTCAACTAAACCACCTATATCTTTTGAACCAGTCTGGAGTTCAAAGTTGAACCCCAGAGTAACTGTTAAACTCAAATACAATATGTATGCAATGCATGTAATGCAAATCGCAATCAGGACCTGCCTCTGGCACAATGAAACCGGCATGTAATACCTCCGCAGGACTACCTGGTCAAGACAAGCCGGCATGAAACCGGCATGTAATACCTCGGTAGTCAGGGCTGCAGTCCCCTACCGTCCCCTCCTGAGGTCTCAGTAGCCACCTATGAACACACAGTCACATAGTAACCTAAAGACACATAGTCCTCCAGGCACTACAGTCCCACATGCCTTCGAACTTTAGCAGTAACCTAAGGACAGACAGTCCACTAGGTACTACAGCCCGACATACCTTGGACGTCAGCAGTAATCTAAGGACACACAAACCACTAGCTACTAAAGCCCAATTCCTTCCTTATGATAAAACATACATGCGAAAGTAACATAGAGTATGCGAGTTAACAGTTACTACCTGGCACTCCTCAAAAAATAGCAAACTCTTCTTCAGTGCTTGAAGTACGTCCCACGTGAAAAGACCCTTTCCCACTAAACAATAACTAACCATATTGATTTCATAAAAACAGGATTAACAGGTAATTATGGAAACCCTTCTTCTTTTCAAGACAACACACTTTGGGGTCCAGGGTACAAATTCTACCCATAAACCCACCACAGGAAATCATAACTCGGGGCACAATTATCAAACAGGAGAATACACATAGCCCACGAGTCTTATAACCCTAACCCCACAACAAAGGGTCTATACAAAAACAATTTTTGCACAAGATATGATTGTGGATCCACCATAATATGATAGTGTATAAAATAAGGCCTTCGGAAAATTAACAGTCATCCAAAAATAGTTAATGTAGTATTTCAGAAATATGAGGGCCCTATGATGGCAATATATAAATCAATACAACACTATTACCAAAAAGAGGCTTATAAGTTTCATGACATCTATGCCTCTGGCTACTTCCATTGTCCTCTAGGTTAGAGGTCTTGCCTGAAAAATTTAATAATGACTGGGGTGAGACATAAAGTCCCCGTAATCGAAATTAATTTATCAAATATGCAGGGAAAGGATTGCAAGTCGGAAGCGAGTTTATTAACATAATTATAATATTTAACAAGCGATAATAGAGAAGACTTTTTCTTTCAATAACATACATATCGGGTTTAGGGCACAACGCTCGCCCACAAACCCGGAGTCCAGAGCACAAATTCCACTCACAAACTCGATAACATACATGTTGGGTTCAGGGCACAACACTCGCCCACAAACCCGGAGTCCAGGGCACAAACTCCGCCCACAAACTCGATAACATGCATGTCGGGTTCAGGCACAACACTCGCCCACAAACCCGGAGTCCAGGGCACAAACTCCGCCCACAAACTCGATAACATACATGTCGGGTTCAGGGCACAACACTCGCCCACAAACCCGGAGTCCAGGACACAAATTCTACCCACAAACTCACTACAGAAATCCTTAACTCTGGGCACAGTTACAAATAGAATAATACATAATAATTAACAATAATTAAAACCATCCCCACTCATCCATCCTGCTCCTCCTTATATCTTCTGGACGTGTGATGCCCTATCGCTGCTAGTATACCGGCCAAGGTTAGCTAGTCACTTCAAGAATACCGTCCCCTCCATGCCACCAACGCATACCATAACGGGAGGTGTCCGCCTAAAACACTCAACTCAAGATCCGGGCCAGGACTGAGAGAGCCGATAGGCACAAGTTCACCCTTAATCTCTTCCACACAACCCAACAAAGATAACCCACAACAGAAGAAATAATATAACACTAAATTTTTCAACAACTTTTTAGTAAATTATTATTCCAAATATATCAACTCACAGCAAGCATTTCAACCATCACAACAATAACAACCCCAACAATAGTATTTACTTAATTACACAGATTGGAAAAATACACTGCTTCACTGAATTAATTTCATATTCAAACATACACATAATTTTTCAAAACACATAAAAGTAGTATATATGAAAGTAAGGCTTAGAAAAATACCTCACATCCCAAAACAAGCATATAAAAAAAATTAACCCCGGTTACCTCAATTCCAAGCTTAACCTTAGCTCGAGGAACACAACCCGCACAATCACCGCTTACAATAAGGCTCTACATTATCACAATTAAAGCTTATAATTTCCTATAACTAAAAATACAAATTCTAATAATAAAATATTACTGTAACAAAAATTGAAAACAAGAACTTATTTCCATCAATTATTCAATATTGCAATTGAATTGGGAAAAGAAGTATATAAGTGTGGGATTTTTATTTTATTTTATTATTATTATTATTATTTTTTATTTTTTATGATAAGTGTTCATATATTTTTTGAAACGAATAAGTGTTCATATATGTATATATTTATATCCCTAAACCTATCCCACGTTTTATCTCATTTGACCCATAAAATGATAAACCCATTCGGCCCAACATTAACCAATTAATGCCTCTTGACTTTTCTCCTAATCTTATCTCTTTCTGCAACCACAAACACACTCCTCACTCGTTTAATTAATTCAGGCCCATTATCTCAATAGGCCCACACACTCAGACCCATATCTCTCGCTGAGCATGAACGAAAATTAACCCGAGTTCTCTCTCATTTTGCTTGCTCTCTATGTGATTATTTCCCTCAGCTAAAACCAACACACAAAGACACAACAGCAAAATATACCATCCAGCAACCTCAAGCTTTAAAACCCAGGGTTCAGGTGCTGCAACATATAAATAACAGGAAGATTTTCTTCTTATATATGTGTATACCTACCAAAATATTTAGGCTTTAAAATCCCATTATTTCCTAAACTTATGAAGCTACCTAATATATCTATCAGAATAACAACAAGCTAACATATGTATTTTTATATTTTAAAAAAAAAACGATGCAAGGCCCAGGAACACATAACTCAGAGATGCGACTTTAGTTGCTGGTGTGAATATATATAAATCTATATCTTTAGTCTCATTCAACATGCAAAACCACATTAGTAAATTCTTTCCCAGTCTTAGCGTCATGCGTGTATTTACAAATACCCACAGATTTTTTTTTTTTTTTTTCCCTATTCTCCTTCCAAGACCAGCGACGCCAAACATATATATATATACTTATACACTCCACAGCAAGACTCACACTATTCCCCTATGAAAAGCATGCGAAACTAAAAGGAAGAACAATCCAATGACTTACCTAGGTTGGTTTCCAGCTCACACGTTTAATCTCCACGAATACCCAACGCCCCTGTTTTGATGAGTTTTTGCAGAGGAAAAAAATTCACAGTAGACTCTCTCGGACTCTCTCCCACGTTCACACTCTGCTTTCTCCTTCTTGGCTCTCAGTTCCAGTTGGAACAATGTGGATGCTAATATATAATGGACCGAGGGTCCAGTCTGGAAGAAAAACTAATGGTCCGAGATGAATGAGACGCTAGGCTCAAGAAGCATGGGGTTTAGCTGCTGTGACGTGAGAAGCATGGAGTTGAGCTGCTGCTTCTCCTTCCCGTAAACGACGCTGTTACTGCGTTTCGTGTTTCAGTTGTTTTTTTTAGCTGCTGATCTTTTACCATCGACAACTCCTCTGAGTTTTCGTGCTGGACCGAAGATGAGTTAATTATGTGCTCCCTAATTTTTCTCTCTTTTTTTTTTCTTCTCAGCGTGTTCTGGGTGTGATAAATAATGGGCTGAAAGTATGAATTAAGGGTCCGTTTGGTTTCGAGAAGGGAGTATATTTTCGAGAAGGGGGTATATAAATATACATTGTGGCTCTCCTATTATTCACGTGTTGGGCTGTGTTGAGAAAAGGAATAAATGAAGATAATGAGTTTGGAATGTATCTTATTCTTGGGCCGTGTTACGGTGAGAGCAAGAGAAGATCCAAAATGATTTTATATATATATATATAACAATGAGAGAGGTATGTTTATTGTGGGAATACTAAAAAATCATTTGATCCTCTACAAGGCTCTTATTTGCAAGTATTGTATAATTATTAATCCTTAATTTCATTTAAGGATTTTTCTTTCTCAATTAATTTTTTTTATATGATAAATACATTTATCATATATAATTCTTTTATAATCATACTTAAATCCTAAAATTAAAAATTAGGATGTTACACCACGCGTGTTGACACCCTAGTTATAGCAAAATATCATACTTTCAATCACATATACAAGCTTAACTTCAAGTTCCATAAA
>JAMWYP010000744.1:0-56363 GCA_025563575.1 Acacia pycnantha | reverse complement strand
AAATGCGAGAAGTATCATCCTCAAAGTTGAGAGATATTTAAAAAAAAAATAAGTTCAATTAGAAGACTTTGAATTAATTATAATGTTATCAACAAGCTTTTCATAGATTTTTAATAAGAATATAATAAAAAAAATTCTTTAATACGTTCAAATACCAACATTATATGATTTGAAAAACATTCCATTTTTTTTATAAAAAAAAAAACTTTTTTCAAAGCAAAAATCCACATATAGTCATTTAATAGAATTAAAAAAGAAATCTGTGGGTCTAAATAGGTCATAGGGCTAACCCTTTTAGATCTGATTTCTTTTAAAGGCTCTAAGTTATAAGTCCAACCATTAACGGACTCAGGCCTAATCAAGTCAATGTAGCGGGCTCAGCTCGGTTCCTAACCATAATAAAAACAAACAAAATAAACATTCTTTTGCCAATGTGAGTTGGCATAGATGGTAAGGGATCTAGGATTAGGCCCTTGGGTCGTGGGTTCGATCCCCTCTGCCGTCGCTGGAACTCCTTTGGTAGGCGATCTCGTAAGTCCCCAGTAAGTGCTCATAGAGCCCGGGGCCGTGCCCTGGCCTTGGTGGGGGACTGATGTCGAACCCCTCCAAAACTTTCCTTTAGCAAAAAAAAAATAAAAAATAAAAAAAATAAATAAAAAATAAAAATTCTTTTTTCGTGTTTTGAATAGGAAACATCTGTCTGTGGGTTTTCTTGACAGCATGATGAGTAGTTGGTGGCCAGAAAGGTCTAGTGGGACCTACCACGTGATCTGAGAAGATCACTTTCAAATATACCTTGAGTCGGTCCACTTGAACTTGAGGTGGGGGAAGTGTCAAAATTGATTGATGCATCCCTTTCATCTTTGATAACATCACATAGAAAAGGCAAGTAATCATTGTATGAGGGACACTTGCGGCCAATCACCTACAGTTATTTGACCAAAAAAAAAAAAATCACCTACAGTTCAATTGACAAATCATGCTTTCCTTTCAATGAGCCACTTTGTTGGGAGGGAATGAAATTCCCAGGCTTTGTTTGGGAGTTTGGAAGGAAGGGAAAGGAAAGGAATGCAAGGAGAATGGAGGGGAGGGGATGCAAGGGAATGAAGGATATTTCCTTCCCTTGTTTGGGAGTTAAAAAAGTAGTAAGGGAGGAAGATGGAGGATTAATGAGTTATTTTTACCATTTTGTTCTTTTCTTTAATAATTAATATAGTTATTATATTTTTCAAATAAATTTAAATTTAAATTTTCTAAAAAATTTATTTATGCAATTTTTATATTCAAAAAATTATTTATGTGGTGGCGGTGGTGGTGGTGATAGGGTGGTGGTGGTGGCGGGGTGGTGGTGGTGGCGGCGGCGGTGGTGGTGGTGGGGTGGTGGCGGCGGCGACGGCGGTGGTGGCGGTGGTGGCAGCAGTGGCGGTAGTGGGGTGATGGTGGTGAATAAGGGTAACAAAGTAATTATTCCATTTTCCCTCTTAAAACCCCCCACATTGGGGGAACTTTATTTTTTAGAAGAATGAGGGTTTTTGGGGATTTGTAAAAATCCCTGATTCCCTACCCTCCTATTTTTAAAACTTGCAAACAAGGAAAGGGATTACCAAAACTCTCCATTCCCTTTCCTTTCCCTCCAAAAGTATCGAGGGACGATACTTTTTCACCATGTCCCTTAGGTTTCTAACTGTCAAGGCTCTTCTTAGGCCTTGACAATTCCAGGATATGAAATTTATGGCCCCTTGGTGGTTGATAGAGGCCAGCCACCAGCACCTTCAGAAGTCGTCTTCTTTTTCCTGCCACATTTTGCTTTAAAGACAAACGTATCCCCTACTGACTCAGGAAGCTCCAAATCAACCATTGCCTCATCCACTTGCACCTCCTCATCTAGAATATTCTCCTTTTCTCCCCTTACCTTCCTCTTTCCATTGCATCCCATTTTTTTCTTGATCTTTCTCAAGTTATTTACATAACTAGAGATGATTGGGATAGGTGGCTCAGCTTCCCATACACAAACTTTCCTTCATTTAAGTACCTCTGGCATCAACTCCCCCTCTGCATTTCTCTTTATTCCCAGGCCAGTCATCACATTAATGACATCATTTAAAATTTCCCCATTGAAGGGAACCATGGCTAAGGAATTAACATCCTGCAAGACCAGAGGTGTAACCACGTGATCCGATGCATTCTTAGACAGCGGCCCCACAGAAGGACCAGAGTCACTACCAGTATCTTCTGCTGTCATATTTTTATACTGAGATGATGATTCCAATTCCATACGCAATTCAGGTCTCAGTGCCTTAGCACTGGTGCCTTCCCCCACCCTATTGTTCACCTCCTGATGTACGTTGCCCTTAGCATACCGACTATCATCAGTATCATTCCTCCCTTCCATATTTTCTCGTCCATTGCCTGTTCTCCTTTCACCGGGTTTGGTCCTCTTCGTCAACAATTGGTACCTTGGATGCTGCCTGTTTAGATATCTCCATTCTCCTCAACATAGCCTTTTCCTGTTTCCTCCAGACATAGTTGGCTTCCTCCCAGTCATGACGCACCACCACCAGGATTTCATCCCAATTACGGCAGGAATTTGTGGTAGTCCAAGGTCCAAAACGTGATTCATTTGTATTATCCACATACAACATCCTTTCGGATTTACAGTCCTTATTAGCATGACCAATTTTGCCACAATTATAACAAAAGCATTGTAGTTTTTCGTAGCGGATCGATATCCAGATCTTACCGCCATCTGGCTTAGGCAACCAAAAATCGTAGGCTAACGGCTTCCTTAAATCAAGTAAAATTCTAGCTCTTAAGAAACTGCGTAAGTACCTGCCATTCTGGATTGGATCCTCCACCAATAGCACCTCACCAACGTGACCTCCGATCCTGATTGCATTCATTGAACACATCGCCTCCAGTGGAACATTGTGCATCTGGATCCAAACAGGGCAACGACTGAAGTCGAACTCAGCGTATGATTTGTATTTCAACCGCTCCATTAGATTCAGTAGATTGCCATTGATAGACCAAGGTCGTACTCTCAAGATCCGGCAGTACTCCTTTTCTTCTTCAAATTTGAACAGGAAGGCGTTTCCATTAATCTCGATCACATCAAAGCCTGTTTGCAGGTTCCAAGCCTTCTGCAAGATCGTCACCATCGCCGCCCGAGTAAACGTCTTAGGTGATACTACTTTAGCGATTAAGATCCTATCGGCATCCTCCTCTTTCCAAACTAAGGGATCTGAAATTTGTGCCTCTTCCATGAGGAAATCGCGGTCCCTTCCGCCACAATACCGCCACCACCACCACCACCTTACTCAACTCAGGGTTCTCGATTACGTCACCAGCTCGCCGGATTCCATCACCAGAGACCCACCGTACTGCCGACACCACCTTATCACTCTCACGCTTGGCGGAGAGACCGAGGCTCCCACACGAGTGCGTGGGGAGAACTTTTTTGGTGGTGTTTTTGTTAGAAAATAAGTTTTTGTATATAAAAAAGTTTCTATTGATCTTTTGGCAAATGATCCCATGGTTTTAAATTTTGTTTTAAGGTAAGTGGAATGTAGCTTTTAAATGTTAGTTTTGTGGATTGAGTAGTACTATAAGAATTTATGTTTAGTAACAACATGATCAAATAACTATAGAGAAGATAAGAGATTAATTGGATCATATTATTGGCCATAATGAAATATTATATATATATATATAGTAAATAGTTCAATATGTTTATTTTTTGGCCCGGGCTAAAAAAATTTCCTAGTTCCGCTACTAAGTAACAGACTTTGGGATAAATATTTAGGAGAGTCAAATGTCTACTCATTAACTAATTTTTTTTAAAAAAATATTTGGGCACTAAATGTATAATAAAAGTATTTTAACACGTCTAATATATAAAATAACATACATTTTTACATTATATTAAATGTTTCTGAACAATTTTTTTTTTTTTTTTTGAGGGACCATGACCCCATAATCTCTACTAAGATCCGCCCCTATTTGTACAAATCATTCTTCATACGTACCAATATATATCAACTTCGTCGTTTAATTCGATCTCATCGATTGGTTTCACCCCAGATATATTCATTAATTCGTATATCTATTGGCGCTGATTATCGAAACATGACTTGTTTATCGGGCTTTAATTTCAAACAACTGGTACCCAAAATTTACTTATATACATGGCAAATATTACCCCGTCTTGAATATAGGAACTATACAGAGTTACTCCCTTTGGTCCTTATTATAAGGTACCAATTAGCAAGTTTATTTGGTCCTTTTTATAAGGCACTTACTTGTTCCCAATGAGCATTGATTTTTTTTTTTTTCCATGTCTGCCATTAATTAATAAATGTAATATGTGAGAGTAACAATTAATATAATATTAGAGTTTAGTGCAATTAGTAGGTGTAATATTGAAAATTACTTAGATTCTAAGACAACTTTATTGACTTTAACTATTTTTATTAGTTTGTGAGAAAAGTTAGTTGGTGCCTTATAAGAAGGACCAGAGGAGTACTTTATTCTTAAATAGAGTACAGTACCTCTATCCACTTTGTCCTAAAAACCATATAGGGTTAAGGTGCAATTTTATACATGAAGTTTACCCCCGGGAGCGCTCAGCACCACGAAGTTTTTTTAGGAGCAAAAGTACACACGACGTTACGTTTGGGAGCAAAAATACCACGGGCCGTTAAAAAACTAACGGTCAACTCAAGGTCAACTAACGGCCCGTGGTATTTTTGCTCCCAAAACGTAACGTCGTGTGTACTTTTGCTCCTGAAAAAACTTCGAAATAAACTTCATGTGTAAAATTGCACCTTAACCCAACCATATATTAACAAAGATTGGAAATTAAGGGAGTTTCCAAAAAATGTCATGCAAGAATCAATAGTCCTCGTAGTCTCATACCACCAAATTAGTTGAACACTCAGATACAATCGAAGCAACTAACAGGTCAAAAATGATATTATGTATGAAACAGTAATTAGCTTTTTTTTTTTTTTTTTTTATTGTCCAAAGTGGGGAGGGGGGTGCGGGCTCGAGCCCGGGACAGGGGAGTGGTGCCAGCTCTAAAGCTGGCACTAATGCCACTGCACTCTAAGAGTGCTGGCAAACAGTAATTAGCTTTAGGTGTTAGGGAATTTAGAGCTTTGAAACTTTGGAAGCATCCAAAAATGACAAAACTTTGAAACCAACAAGAATGGCCCAAAAGAAAAGGGTTAAAGGGCAGAAGAATCATATTAGACGAATATACGGCATTCTGTTGACAAGGAGTTAAGCGTTTAAATTGATTAGTCAGGGAGTGCTTATTTTGGCCTAGGAAAAAAGTGCTTATAGGTTTTCGGCAATAATTTAAAGTGAGATGTGGAAAAAATCATATCGAAAGGCATCTTTCTTAATTGTATTTTTCTAACATTTCTCTCATCCTCTTCCTCCTCTAACGTCTTTCCTCACTCTAATTAACCCACACCTGCTTTTTCTAGAGAGAGAAACTAAAAAAACAATAATAGACAAGACTTTAATCTATTCTTATTGCTTTTTTAAAAAACATAAGTTTAAGAAATCAAGTAAATTAAAATTTTATGTTTAAGACCAAAATCAACATATTCATTAACTCTTATAAACATATTCATTAATTAATATAGATGTTTAAATATAGAAACTTAAAAGAGTACTCTTTCTGATCCTTTTTATATGTAAATTTCTCTCTCATGGGTTGATCCTTAATATAAACAATTTTCTTTTTGTGTCTCAAAATTTAAACGAGTTTTTCATTTTCTACCCCTATTAAATACATAACTTTATATTATTTATCAACCACTTATCACAAATTCTCTTTCATTTAATTATTTATTATCCATGCTCTCTCATATTTTCTACTCATTCCCTTTCATATTTTAATTCATTCTCTCTCCTATATTCTTTTCATAAATAAAAGCATATTTGGGATATGAAGTTGTGAAACATAAAAGTAAAGTCAATGTAAAATATGATGTTGTTAAAATAGATTCAAATGTTGTCATTGATATCAGAAACTTATGCTTTCAAAATTATCCTTAATTTTTAGGATATAAAGTTGTCCAGATGTTGTTATTAATCTCTTAAACATGTTCCCTCAATTTAGACTTAAGATTTGATAAGTTTGCAGCACCATTTTGTCTTTTTCATTTTTAATTGTGTTTTTTCAGAAATTTTCCTATTAAATAAGGGCCAATATTTTGATGATGCAAAATGATAATATAAATATTTTAAAAGTTGTATAAATTGTTAAGATTAAAAACAAATAAAATCGTAAGACTAAAGATAGATGCATTGACCAACGGTGGTTGACACAAGTGGTAAGTGACTTGTGTCGCTTAAGCAAGGTCTCAAGTTCGAGCATTGTAAAGGTAGAAAAGCTCTGTTGGGAGACTCACCCACCATAGCCAGGTGAGTGACCCGGGTCAGATCTGGATTAGTTAGGGCGAAGCTCTAGATACCGGATGAACAACGAAAAAAAAAGATAGATGCATTGTCCACTTGATTCCGAGAATAACCCAACACTTTGACGCGCTCAACCTTATCCTTCTCATGATATGTATTAAAAAAAATTAATTAAAATTTTAGATATTTCTTAATTTTAATCTGATTCTGCTCTTTTAATGTAATTTAAGGTTTTTAAAATATTATATTTCTCCTCTCTCTACCTTCCTTCACCATTTTTCCTTCCCCTGTTTCAACCAGTCATTTGACTCTATCTGTTTTAGATTAGATTTTAGAGAATAATTATTATTATCTATGAGGTAAGTAGTTGTGGAGACTGGAGAGTTTTATCTTGGTTTGTAAAAAAATACTTCTAAACTAACGTTTTTTGGTCCCAAACACTCCGAGAACAAGTTATTATAAAAGCAGGGTAGAATACAATTGAAGATGATAGCAAAGGAAGCAGTGATATTTATACATGGAGGAGGAAGGAAAGATTACATTTTTATTTTTTGTGAACAGAGATACATAACTCAAATTACATTTTATTGCATGAACATTGTAATACCCTAAAATCTGACTTAGGGTAAATATCATAAATTAGTAGAGTATACCTATTGGAAATAGGTGAATATGAGGTCTCAAGCACCTTGTATTGAATTTATCTTATTATTAGGGTAATTTCTCTTGAAAATAAAATAATGTGCGATTAGGTTCCTAAAACGTTTGAAAGTTTGCAACAGGTCCCTAAACGTATTTACGGATTATAAAATACCCTGTGAAAATTATAAAGAGACAAGTAAATATTTATTTGAAATAGGGAAAAATATTGTCCCTAATTTAGGTAATTTATTAAATTATTACCTTGGATTTTAAAGAAAAAATATCCAGTATAATTTTGGGGAGCATAGGTTGTCCCGTGATTTTTAATATTTTATGTGGAGCATAAAAAACCAATGTAAGTAAAATAGTTGTGAGATAATGATTGATTCTAAATAAGAAAATTATCAACAATTAGTGTGGGATTAAATAAATAATTATTGGTTAATTATTTAAGCATGAACAAAGGAATAATCATGGTAAATTATGTAAAACCCTATAATTAATGGTTTATGGCTGAAATTAGCATAAAATATATTTGCTAATTAATTGGAGAAGATTAAGAAAAATTGGTGAGATTAAGTAATTTTAAGACTAAATCCAAGAGTGGACCAATAGGAAATTTTGTAAAAAAGTTATGAAAAATAATTATTAAATAATTAAAAAATATAATATTAATTAAATAATTAATTAAAATATAAAATAAAATAAATATAAATATAAATAGGTGGCAGCCGAAAATTTCAAAGGAAGAGGATAAGAATTGCAAATTTTAATATCTTGATAGTTATGATTTTAATATTAATATAAATTGTGATATTTTGTGAAAAAATAAATAGGATAAATGACCACCGATAGAAATTAAATCATATCTAGAAAACCATGAACTAGATTTCTAAAGTCAGAGCATATTATAAACAAGTATAATTTTATCTCGGAGTAGACTATCTCCGAAGTCATTTTCGTAACCGGCGGAGTAATTAGGGGATCAGATAAAAAGAAATAGGACAGATCTTGGAAGGGAGAGTTTGTAGAAAATAAATCATAACTCAATATCTAGGGATGAGTTGGCAAACATCTGGACGTTTTATGAATCAGTGAATTTTTATCCAGAAGTTGACGTTACCCGAAGCAATTTTCGTAACCGACGGCGTTTGCCTGAAAATCTTCGGCAGGATAGGAAATGCCCTGAATGGGATCAAAAATTTAGTTGACCCAGATATTTTGAAAGAGGAGAAAGAGATCTTCAGGGCTATGCTCTTGGTTTTCTAAGATTCTTCAAGATTACGCGATTCTAACACCGATCGGGGAACTTTATCGGGTCAAAACCCATAAAGCAAATGAGTCATCATTAAGATGACAAATTTTCTTGACTTTGGAGGCCAAGTATGTCGACCAACATGGATGCATGGAGGAGAATGAACCTTGTAGGAAAAGATAGATTTTGTGGTTGGAAATAGAAGTTGAAAGATTGAAGTTACCAATGAGCCCTTGCAACTTTGCCTATAAATAGGATTGCATCCTCTTTGCAATCCTCACACCAAAATCCTCTTGTGGATTTCGAATTAGAGAGAATTGAGGGTTAGAGAGAGAAGCTCTGGAGGAAGTAGTAGTGAAGTTCTTCAACGGGTAAGTTCTTCGATCCTTAGTCTTAAGCTTTCGTAGTTCTTTCGGTAGTTATAGTAGAAATGTTGTTTTGATCTTTAATCTTCCAAATTAGTTTAGATATCATGTTTAAGGTTGAATATGATATATATTTCGAAAATCATGTTGGAGTAGGAGTTATGTTGAAATTTTGGAAGATTAGAGTCAAAGTAGCGAAGCGCTGGCGAAATTCCGCCGATTAGGGGGTCAGGGGTAAAATGGTCATTATGACTAAAAATGTCTGTCGTAATGATAGATCCTTAAAAAATACATTGTTATCTTGATAGGGTATCCCTGATTACGTTCTGACCAACTGTTGTACCGTTTTCCGTCAACGAAGGTACGTTCGTGTACCGTAACACTAACTCTGATATTTATGGTATACATGTATGTGGTATGTGTGTTGTATAGATGTTATACTGTTTGAATGCATATAGTGGTTAGAGGATATGTCTGTATGTTGGGGGCAATATGTCTGTATGCTGGGGGCAATCTGTCAGTATGGTGGGGGCAATATGTCTGCATGCTGGGGACAATACGTATGCATTGGTTGTGATAGAGCGATAGTATGTGCTGTTGATATTGTGGATGTCTGTTGTCTGTATGTGTATACATAAACATGAGGTGAACCGATACAGTCTATTTTCTAAGTAGAATTTCTGTAAGAAATTAGGGAGTTTAAGGGCCAAAGTGCCAAAATGACCAAAATGCCCCTAGAAAGGGTAATTAACTTAGAAAATTTATGGAAAAATCCTAAAAGACAGTTAAATGACCAAGTGAGTTAGGAGAGTATATAATCTCTAATTATTGTAATTTTATAAATTATGAAATTGGAGAAATTGTTGGAAAATACTCAAAAAGAAGTAAAAGACCAAAATACCCTTGTAATTATGGAATAATGCAAGAGGCATGAAAATACTAATGTTAATACAAGTGTATGAAGGTAATGAGGCATAGTAATTAAGAAAATTATCAACAAGTGATAATGAAGTAATGAAGTAATATCGGACTAATTACTTAAGCATAAGCAAAGGAAATTCAGAAATAAATATGTGAAGCTCAAAAATTAGTGGAATTTAGTTGAATATTAGTAAAAATGTATTTACTAATTAATTGGAAATTTCTATGAAAAATAGTTGAGTTTAGGTATTTTTAAGCCTAAATACAAGAATGGACCAATTAGATAATTTTGTGGAAATTTTTGAAAAATTAAATAAATAAATCATTAAATAATTAATTAAATAAAAAATAAATATTTATTAAATAATTAAAGAGGCCAACCGAAATTTAAGGCCAAATAAAAAGAAAAAAAAATGAAAAATGAGATAGAACACAAGTGGCCAAGTTGCAACATATTTTAATAATATAATTAAATTAAAGTAAAAAGTATGAATAGTAATTTTAAAATTAGGAAACGGATCCTATCTAGAGATCTAGGAATAGGAATCCCAAGGTCAAGGTAAAATATTGATCGGTGAGTTTTTACCTTCAAGTGACCTCTTAGGAAGTTAATTCCGAAGCCGTTTGTGCTTTTCCTAATAAAACAAAATAGGAAAAATGCATATAGACATATTTTTGGAAATAAGGAAAATAAATTCTAACTCAACATTTAGGAATGGGTTTGAATTTATTTAGACATATTTGGAATCGGTGAATTATTTCCAAGAGATTGGTAATCCGAAAACGAATTCCGACACCGGACGTGTTCGGACACGTTTTTCGAGAAAACTTCAACCGGACGGTTGGAGGCCTATATGGAATCAAAATTTAGGTTAACTTGGACATTTCTACTAAGTGAGAACTTGTCTTCAAAGTTGTAAATCCATAATTTTGAGATTTCTCCGAAATCACGCGAATCGGGTACCGATCGGGGAAAAACTAGTGGACCGGGCATAAAGTAACAATTTTGGAAATTCCCACCTTGTCCCTTCAAAACCCTATAAATACCCCCTCCTTCATAATTCTCACACCTTTTTCTTCCTTCTCTTGGCCGAAATTTTTGGTTGAGAAAGAAGAGAAAGGAGCTACAGGGGGTGTGCAGCCAAGCTCCCAGTAGAATTGTCAGGAAAGTCTTCAACGGGTAAGTCTTTCGGTCTTTAGTTTTTAGTTTAGTAGTTAGATTTAGAAAGTAGGTGACAAGATTCCTACAAATGTTTTAGAGCCTTGTTTGCGTTGAAAAATATGCGAGAGGTGTAAACATAGTAGGGATCGAGTCATTGAAAAGTTGAAGTTTTCGCAGTTCTTTTAAAAGTAAGGGTAGAATTTGTTAGAATAGCCTTTAAATTTCAAGTATGATTGGGTATCATATGGGAGGGCTATTTTAGTCATTATTTTCGAAAATCATAATGGCGTCGAAGTTACGGCAAAATTTCGGGAAGAAAATTTGTCGAGTAACGAATCTTTGCGAAATTCCGCCGATTAGGGGTAGAAGGGCAAAATGGTAATTTTACCTAAAATGCCAGATATTGTGTCAAATCACTAATGGAAGTGATATTACTCTTATAGGATATCAGAATCTACGATTTCTTTGCCGTCACGTTGCCAACGAACATTGTTTGAAGTTCACGTTTTAGTAAGAGTACGTTTTCATGGTAGTACCTAACGTTGCCAACGAAGGTACGGACGCGTCTTGTAACACTCCTGAGATTCAATATGGTGAATTGAATCTCAGCTGTAGCTTCAGGGTCAGGTGGACCACAGATCGTGAATCGAGGCAAATACCCGGAGTAGGCATGCAGCTGAAGACTGTTTCTATCTTGATCGCTTTACGTATTTCCGCTTTCTGTTTCTATCTGTTGTTCCTTTCTACAACCATAGGACTACTGTAATCTATACAATGTTACACAATGGTTGATGTTTTGGCTAAGAATCCAAATGCTATTTCGCTCTATTGCTTCACTCTGATTGTTTGTTTGAAAAAAAAAAATTCCGCTTTTCAAACTTGGGATGTTACACTCAGGTTCCGGAGGACCGAAGACCGAGGAGAGAGACAAGCAGCCCGCGTAGAAGTCCCCGCTGAAGACTTCTTTTGTTGTTCCGGCGGAAGCCTTTTGTTGTTGTACTTCACTTTTGAAACACTCGGTTACTGTACCGCTGTTGTAAATAGCCAGCCAGACTTACGGCACTTTATATATACATATCAGTTACTCAATTGCTCCGTTGCTCTACTCTGATGATTTTGAAATGATGTTTGATGAAAAAAAATTATACTGCTTTTGAAAATGGGATGTTACAAACATAACTCAAATTAAAAACACTTGAAAATAACTCAAATTAAAAATTAAAGGTACCTTTAACCAAAATTTTAATTCAGGCATATTCCTAATCATTTTAATTATTTATTTAAACAATAGTTTAGTCAATTCATTTCCTTTTATTTATTTAAATGACAATTTAATCTTTTTATTTTGTTTTTTTTTTCAAAAATGAATTTTTTTTCTCCGTCCAAGAAGTGCTCATTATTAATAATTCATTTCATTTGAATTAATGTAGCAGTACTGGACTACAGGTGACGAAACAATTTTTCTCAAAAAAAAATGACATTTAGTAAAATGTAAATTATGTTATAAATATTCCAATATTGGTGTGAATGTCCATAACCTTTTCAATAAGAGACTTTTGGAATTCTACACTTGAAGCCATATAACCTATGACATGAATGGCTTAATGGGAGTTTTATATAACTTACAAAACTCCATAATATACCATTATGTAGATTTACTCTTTTGTATGTAACTCTTGTAATGGAAGTTATAGATGGATTGCCTATATATAGTAGGCATGTATCAAAGGTTGAGCTACAACAATAGAAAGAAGAATCATTCTCTCCTTGCTCTCCATTTCTCTCTTGCATTTCTTCATCTCCCTCATCTTAATCTCTCTTATATGTTACTTAGTTTTATAATACGTTATCAGCACGAAAGCTATAACGAGGATATAATTTCTTTAACAATTTCATCTACTTTCTTTAATGATTTTATCATATGTTTATTTATATATCTGGGATAATCTAAACCACTTTATGGAACTAAGAATTCTCTTTTACCGATTGTTCTTATACATCGGGTTCCATGGTTAAGATGGGAGATTATTTACTATTTTATATAGCACTTTTACTATTTATCATTATTCATCCATCAATTTTATTCATGCACAGTAATTGCATAGTAATTTACGATTACGATTGTTTTACTATTGCATAATGTTTTAGTTTTGCACAATATATGTTACTAACTTTAACATAATATAACAATTTACTTTTATGTTGCTAACATAACATTTATTTTTATGTTGCTAACATAACATTTACTTTTAAGCCTTTTTTTTTGTTAATGTTATGTTATTACTACTAATCTTTAATGTTATAATATCTTTAATTCTATATTAATCTTATATGTTATTAATATTATTATGGCCAGAAGCCATACTCCTTTGTTTTCCTATTCTAAAATTATAAGACCAGAAGTCATATCATTTTAATTTCTTAATTTTATGGCCAGAAGCCATATAAATTTAATTTCTCATTATGAGAACTATGTGGCTCGAAGCCATAAAGTTTCAATTCTTATTATTATACTTTACTTGTTGTCTTTCTAAATTTCATACTGTTCTGGTGTAGAACACAGATTGTCTAGCCCTGAGGGGCTAGGATGTTGATGTTGATTGGGACTTGACCTAGGAGTGATTCCTAGGGCCTACGTACCCTGAAGAGGGATCAAAGTCCACGTAGTTCGATGATATTGGCGGCGTTTAGCCAAAGGGCGTGGGGTGTGTGCTCTGTGTGCAGTATATGCAATTGAGAGAGAGTAGAGCGTGAAGATGTGTACCTTTAGGGTTTAACTCTTATGTATAGAGCGTACCTGTTGGTCTTGGGCTCATGGGCCCTCTATTTGTGATAGAGATTTCCCTTGATTATCTCCTTGATTGTAGGTTGGTTATGATCTTATCTGATCTGTTGGCGATCATGATAGATCCCCCTGTTATTGGGCCGCATCGCTAATGGGCCTTATATAAATCCGTAACAGTTGCCCCCCAGCCCGGTAGTTCAAAGTTTTGGACTGCCGGGGTGTATGATGTCCTGGATAAGTCATCCGAGGTGTTACCCATCTCCTGACGTCTGTGTCGGGCTAGGATTTGTTGAACTCATTTCCCTGGGTACGTGGTATCATCGCAATGTCCGATGAGCCGGGGCGGCGTCCTGCGTCTCGTGAAGTGTCATGATGACGACCGACGGCTTGAGAAATACCGTGGTGATTACTGATGGTCAAAGGGAGACCGAGGTAATGAACTCCGGCCCTAGGAAGGCCGTGGTGAGAACCAACGTCCTAAGGGTCCGAGGTGGTAGACAACTGCCGTGGTTGAATGATATTGCCGGGATTGTATTTCCACGGCCTGAGGATCCGGATTACTAACCGCGGGCCTCGGGTTAATTGGTATGACTGCAAGTGCCAGGGTGAGGACCGTGGTTCATGGATCTGCCGGGATGAAAACCGCGGCTCATGGATCCGAGATGGTCTAACGATCCGGGGGGTTGGTGTGAATACCGCGTGACTCTTGGGGAGTACCCTCTGATTCTGCCATGATTGCGTGTGACACCTGGCTTTCGTGGATTGGATTTCGTCCATCCAGCTTGATTTGCTTTCGTAGCAATTTATCCGGGCTAATTGTCTGGTTTATATTCTTGCATTTAATAACATGTAAGTAAATCACAGTCAATGGAAAATACTTACTGTTGTCTTCGGGTTTGCCTTAATTCTGGCTATTTTTGATCATGCTTTTCCATTCCTAGCCCGTTGCCCCCCAGCCCGGTAGTTTGAGCTCTCGAGCTGCCGGGATGTATTTTGCCCCCAAGCAGGTTTTTTGGGCCAGTCCTCCACTAACCTTACCCTCCATGTGTCCATCGCGCATTGCTGGCTTGGGTCATTCTGGCTCTAGCGACCGAAGTCTTTTACTCACAGATCCAAGGTAATGTCTCGAAGATCCAAGGTAGTAGCCTGCTGCTCGAAGATCCGAGGTAGTTTCTCAAAGATCTGAGGTAGTGGCCAAAGATCCGAGTAGTGCCGAGATTTTTCGCCTGTATTTGAATCCAGGTGCTGATCCCAGCTATCGAAGTCACCTACCCTGAAGATCCGAGGTAATGTCTCAAAGATCTGAGGTAATGTCAATGCAGTTTGATTCCCAAAAACAGCGAGCGACCCGTTGGAGGAGGTCAGAGGAAAACCAGTTGTATGAAACCTTTTGAGATTTTCGTTTAGGTCCCTGTATGAAACCTTCTGAGATTTTCACTTAGGTCTCTGTATGAAACCTTTTGAGATTTTCACTTAGGTCCCTGTACGAAACCTTTTGAGATTTTCGTTTAGGTCTCTGTATGAAACCTTCTGAGATTTTCACTTAGGTCCCTGTATGAAACCTTTTGAGATTTTCACTTAGGTCCCTGTAAGAAACCTTTTGAGATTTTCACTTAGGTCCCTATGTAAAGCTGTGCGTTTTGGTCACCAAGGGAGAGTGAAAACTTGATTCTTCCTTCCTTTTCCTTAGTCACCGGCGGCCGATCTTCACCGAGGGAGAGAGAAAGCTTGAGTAGACAGCCTTGCTTGTTTGCCCTGCCTCAAAACAATTCTTCCTCAAACACTGTTGATGGAAGGCCTGGTTCAATTACTACTAAATGTTTGGATGTTGCAAAAAATTCAACCATAATGCATTGTGAACCTATTATTGACCTCCCTGCAACACCTAGCCGTGAAAATACCCAAAGTGAAATACAAGATTTAGAAGAATCTTGCATGGGTGACAGTAACTTTGAGGAGTCTTCAATATTAGAGCTTGATAAAGAACATTTGAGGACTAAACATGGCCTCTAAATTTATGCCAGAGGTGAAAAGTGTTGCTCGTTTAAGGACTAAGCGTATGGTTTATATGCTCCCTGATACACACCCTCTCTTAAAAGAATTCCCAAAGAGAGATCCTGGTGATCTTCCAACTATCTTCTAGTCATGTGGAGACATGGAGAATTAAAAGATGAACACATCTGGGTTCCCAAGGAGAAAGGAGGGAGGATCCTGGGTTCCCAAGGAAAGAGGATAATAACCTGGGTTTCCAAGGAAAGAGGATGACAATCCTGCCTACTATCTTCTCGTCATGTGAACACATGGAGAATTAAAAGATGAACACATCTGGGTTCTCAAGGAGAAAGGAGGGAGGATCCTGGGTTTCCAAGGAAAGAGGATGAGAATCTTCTCATCATGCGGACACATGGAGAGTTAAAAGAAAAACCCATGTGAATATGGCATCTAAATTTAGGCCAGAATTGAAAAGTCTGGGTTCCCAAGGAGAAAGGATGGCTCAAATCTGGGTTCCCAAGAAGAGAGGATGAGAATCCTGCTCAAATCTGGGTTCCCAATGAGAGAGGATGAAGATCTTGCTCATTGCCAGCTCAAAACCAAAGCCGTTGCTCAAACAATGAATCCCTTCATACTATCTTCTCATCATGTGGAGACATGAAAAGTTAAAAGAAAACCCATGTGAAGCGGCCCAAAACCAAAGTCGTTGCTCAAACAACAATTGTTTCTCTGAAGCCCTTCATAAGCTAGTAGGATTTTTGACTTCGTTGCTGCGGATTTTCAAGAACTGCTCGTGTAAAGGCATCTGATCTCGCCTCGGTATTGACCATCTTTGGTCGTAGGAATCGAAATTTACGGATCCCCACAGACGGCGCCACTGTTCTGGTGTAGAACACAGATTGTCTAGCCCTAAGGGGCTAGGATGTTGATGTTGATTGGGACTTGACCTAGGAGCGATTCCTAGGGCCTACGTACCCTGAAGAGGGATCAAAGTCCACGTAGTTCGATGATATTGGCGACGTTTAGCCAAAGGGCGTGGGGTGTGTGCTCTGTGTGCAGTATACGCAATTGAGAGAGAGTAGAGCGTAGAAGATGTGTACCTTTAGGGTTTAACTCTTATGTATAGAGCGTACCTGTTGGTCTTGGGCTCATGGGCCCTCTATTTGTGATAGAGATTTCCCTTGATTATCTCATTGATTATAGGTTGGTTATGATCTTATCTGATCTGTTGGCGATCATGATAGATCCCCCTGTTATTGGGTCGCATCGCTAATGGGCCTTATATAAATCCGTAACACATACTATTGTCATTCATATTTCTATGTTAATAATTCTTTTTTTTTTTTTTTTTTTTTTTTAAATTAGTCTGAACCATGACAAACACAACAAGAACAAACCTGGCAAAACTTGAATTTGAGGCTCTTGATATTACCGGAAAGAATTATTTATCTTGGATGCTGGATGCAGAAATCCATCTGAATGCCAATGGTCTAGAATACTTTTGGAATATTGGTGTGAATGTCCATAACCTTTTCAAGAAGAGACTTTTGGAATTCTACACTTGAAGCCATATAACCTATGACATGAATGGCTTAGTGGGAGTTTTATATAACTTATAAAACTCCATAATATACCATTATGTAGATTTACTCTTTTGTATGTAACTCTTGTAATGGAGGTTATAGATGGATTGCCTATATATAGTAGGCATGTATCAAAGGTTGAGCTACAACAATAGAAAGAAGAATCACTCCCTCCTTGCTCTCCATTTCTCTCTTGCATTTCTTCATCTCCCTCATCTTAATCTCTCTTATATGTTACTTAGTTTTATAACAAATTAAGATTTTTTTTAACTGCTTAAGCAACTTAAGAAATTTAACATATTGGGAACAAAATAAAAAGATTAAATCGTTGTTTAAATAAAAAAAATGAAATGAAACGTTTAAAATATGGTTTAAGTAAATAAAATGATTAGGAAACTGTTTAAAGAATGTATCTGAATTTGATTTTTTTTCAAAAAAAAACTTTTATTTTTCTTTTTAGCTATAGGTGGCCATTATAGTAATAAATTCCTAACGAAGCATCTTAGCTTTATTAAAAATTTATTAAAAATGTAGGCCCAAATTTTAATTTTGGTATTTGGATTGGATTTAATTAGGATTCTCCTTAAATTCTAAACCCAAAAACCGACTTTTGTTAGCAAAAGTAAAACCGACTTTTGTTTTCTTTTTTCAAACTTTGGTTTGTCTTTTTGTATTCAAGAAAAAAGAAATTCATTGATCATTTCATTATTGTTAGTTATTATCCATGCACCTATCACAGTTCTATCAAGCTCTTTTAAAAAGCTATGATGGGTTTCATATATAGCTCACTGCGAGAACTGAATTCATATATATAAAAGGGGAACAACACATGAATTTATAAGTATTTAATTGTTATTACTTATTTTTCGTTTTATATCATCCCACGCATATTCACATATATATGTGGACAAAATTAAAACATGTGCGAAAAGAGGAACTCACTAAGAGAAGAAATAATTATATTAACACCGAAAAAACATTTCCGGCAAAAAAAAAAAAAACTCAAAACACACTTTAATATACTATTGTCCCGATCTTTTTCCATGTATTAAAAGAGTCTAAGAACACTTAGTATATTTAATCATATTATTTTTTTACCATAATCCTTCAACCACACCAGAGTTCACTAATAGTGCTAACTAAACACCAATATACGAGTATCTAAATTAGGAGGCAAAAATCATATTTAAGCATACTCAAGTAATTCTCAAATAAAAAACAATTGAAAATAACTCAAATTTAAAAATGGACAGAATAGTTTGTCCATAAAAGTAAGGATAGGTTCCAAAATTATACAAAAGGAAACATATTGTTGCATGTAGTTATGAGGCATAATTCAGTGTGGGAGAGGAAATAGAGAAAGAGGTAAACAGACATTTCTCTATTGATTGGGTGTTGAAAATAGAGTGATCGATGATGGACACAGCATTTTCTTAAAAGGAATTACTATGAGGCCCCAAAGGATGGATTTAATCATCAAAAAGTCACAATGACAAGTGGGGAATAAAAATATGTTGTTATCCTCTCTGCATTGAAACTCCTCAGTTATTAATTTTTGGTGATTAAATCTCTTCCTTAAGACTTTATAGTAATTTCCCCCTATTTTTGTTAGCTGGAAGGACCAGAGGTACTAACGTAGCCGGCCACGTCCGCAAGGTTTGGTTTCTTACTGTGGCCCTTTGATCCATTGTTATTATCAGTAGAACTATATTTAATTGCATAACCTGCATGATCTGCCAAGCTCTTCTCCTTTCCCTTTGAATTTGAAGAATCCATGATTCCTGCATATATTACCAATTCACTCACTTCATCACTCATCAAACTCAGAACATGTTAATTTCTATATGCTAGAAAATAATATTTGGAAACGTACGAGTGCTTTGTGAAGGAAAGAAATTGCATATATAATCAATATATGCATTGAAGTATTGGAATGCACACAGAATGTAATTTTGTGGAATAGAGAATGTGAGAGAGAGAGAATGTAATTATAGGTCTTTGATTGTTATTACTTATTTCTCGTTTTAAATCATCACACACAAAATTCATATATACATCTGTATGGACAAAATTTAAACATTTGCGAAGAAAGGGACGACAATAAGTGAATAAATAATTATATCGACACTGAAAACACACTTATCATACTATTTTTCCCATATCCTTCAACCACACCAGAGTTGATTAACGGTGCTAACCAAATACCAATATATGAGTATCTAACTATATCGAAATCAGGGAAAGGAAATCATATATAAGATTACCCAAATAATTCTCAAACAAAAAACACTTGAAAATCAATCAAATTTTAAATAAATAAAAAAATTGAATCGAGTTTGCCCTTAAAAATACTTATACATGCCAAAATTCCACAAAAACAAACATATGATTGCATATAGTTATGAGGTGTGATTGAGTGATGAGAATGGAGCTGAGTGATTGTGGACAACATTTTCTTAGAAAGAGTTACTATAAGATCCCAAAGAGAGTTTAAAGTACCAAAAAGTCACAATTATAAGTGAGCAACAAAAACTCATTATAATTTCTCATACACTTCAGATTTTTGGGTGATTATATCTTTTCTTTAAGATCTTATAATAATTTCCTGCTATTTTTACCGGGTGGAGGAGGAGACACCCTTGCGTAGCCAGCCTCTTCCATAAGGATTGGTTTCTTGGTGCTGCCCTGTGTGGAGTTTGGCCCCTTTGATTCATTATCATCCTTCTCTCCTTTTGAATTGAAACAGCCCATAATTCCTGTATATATTATCAATTCGCTCACTTCATTAATCATCAAAATCAGAGCATGTTAGTTTTTCTATATGCTAGAAAATAATATTTGAAAACGAGTGCTTTGTAAAAGAAAGAAATTACTTATATCATCAATATATATGCATTGAAGCATTGTGATGCACCAAAATGTAATTTTGTGGAACAGAGGATGAGAGAGAAAGACATAATATATAGGTAAAAAAACAATTGTGGGAGCATAAATGAGGTAGCTGATGCCTCTGAGCATCTTCCCAACTCATTGGAAACGGGACTCGGAATGAACAAAATTCTCAGATGAGGGTCTCTTTGTCAGGTAAAACGACATCGTCAATACTTCCAGATTGATTAAACGAAATTTGACCTAATGAACAAAATTGCAAATTAATACCGAAAAAGCATACAAATTGTAAACTTAATCAACAAACAATCCAATTTTTTTTCGGGGGCGACAACAGAATCCAAATAAGAAAGCAAAGCGGCACCACGAAGCGACGAGATTTTCTTGACAAATAATGCGGCCTACTCATTCAGGGGTAGTTTCTAATTGTCTCCAACCCGACCCGATCCGAGATCAAACAAAACTTCTATGACATTGAATAGAAATTATTTTTTTTTTAAAAAAAAAAGAAAGAAAATAAGAGCCAAAGACGACAGCAAGTGTGTGACGGAGCGGCGACTCAGCCGCCAAACTTGATAACGGCCCTTTTCCTTCACACCTCCGGTACCACCCAAAGGTATGCCTCTTCTTCGATCCTCGCCTTGGCCGAATGGTATTATTGTTGTTATCACTTAGGTGTGCATGGGTGAAGGGAAAGGGAGAGGAGAGAAAAAAACAAGAGGGAGGAAGAAAATTGTACCAAAATATACTCCGTTAATTTTTTTTTTCTTCCCTCCTCTTCCCTCGGAAATGAGTGTTCGTGAAGGGAATTTGTTGTAGAGAGAGGGTGTGAGCAGAGAGAGAGAAAGCATTTGAAAGTCGCTCTATGTTGCAGACCAGTGAGGGCACTTTAATGAAAGCATTCGTATATGCAAAGCAAATTTCAAGTGCTCATTTCAGAATACAGAAAGCCAGAGGAATTGCATATTTCTCACAATCAAAATAAATCAAACAAGGAGAGCCTATTATATGAAGAGCCAAACAGTCAGAGAGAGAGATGAAACAACACCTTATACAGAGCATATCCTTCCAATCCAAACACACAATCAAAGTTAGCTTTAGAAGGAGCATCAAAATGGAAATGCAAGAGCCCTGCAAATAAACATGCCAACTCTATATATGCATCTTTAGGCTCCAGACTCAGAAACAAAGCTTCCAATCCAAATATATACTTAATGCACGCAAGATACATACATACATTAAAGATTTTGAGTTCTCATTCTATGAAGAATCTCAGTAGCCTGAGATTATGAAGAATGTATACACAGAGTGGATGGCTGAATAAAAGACGTGTTCTTCTATCTTCCTTTTGTTTTTTCAAAGAAAATCAGGGGCTCCATTGCGCCCTTCTCTGGTGCTTCTTCTATGCTTTATTTGAAGGCAAAAGAAACTCAAAAGAGTGGGAGCACAAACGACAGATACTCTCAGAGCATCTGACCGAAACTTAATGAAAACGTGATCCGGAAATTCTCAGAAAGCAAATCTAATTTTCCAGGCAACAACAAGAGAAAGTAAGTGACGGGGACAGAGGCGAATGAATAATATCCGGCCAATGATGGTGGCGGTAAATGTTGTTCACTCGTTAATGGTGAACAGGGGTCACATGGCATGGCTTGATCCTCACCAAAAAAACTCCGGTAAAGTGCTTAGGTTACCAAGCAAAACCAAATCATAAACACGAAGGCTCCAATTATGTGAAACAGAAAAATGAATGGGAGGAGGGAGAAGAGAGAGCGATCTGAGAGCACTGAGAATTTGAGAACTTCTCCCAGAGCACCGCGAACAGAGCTCGGTGCAGATTGAGCAGAGAAATCTAATTTCAATTGGAAAAAAAAGGAAAAGGTAAAGACAAGAAAAGAAAAGGTGAAAGCCGATAACGATGACGGCGAGATTAGATTGCTGCGGACTGCGTTGAACATTGGACTAAGGCTATCCGTCCGAGAAACTCAAATCCGACATTAACACCGAGAAGCCAGCGAACAAACATAATCGGAATAAAAAATGAAAGTGAGTGTTTCAATATTAAGTGTTTCCAGGCAAAAGAGGTCGATTGAGGGGAAATGGGAGGATCCAAACGAAAAGGGCCAACATAGGCCAAGATTGAAGTCATCTGCGGCGACGAGGCCAAGACGGATATGAGTTGCCGGAGAGTCCAACATGGCGGCGTGAGTGACCGGAAGTTGTCATCACGAGGCACTACTGTGATGTTTCCGGGGAGATTTAGTTTGGCTCTGTTTTCCTGAGCACAACGGCTGAGGCCAGATGACGAATCTCAGCCACCCATTTCCCCCATGGCCACTGCCATATCGTGACACCGCATGCGTCGGCGCCAATACAATGGCAATCAAAACACAGCCTCCTCCGTCTGTGAAGGGAAAGTAAGTGGCGCACAGAGCTCGGCGGTGATCTCTCCTATCCCTCGTCCAAGTCACAAACATGGCGGCTCCGATTACATGAAACAGAAAAGAGTAAATAACCTTTTGGGTCCTGGAAAAACACGCGCTGCCCATTTTGATCCCTTAGTAAAAAAAATGTCATTTTTAGTCCTTTTTAGGGACTAAAAAGGATTTTTTTGGAATTTGTGAGGGATTAAAATGCCCTAAAAAAATGACTAAAAGGGACTTTTTTTTACTATTTAAGGACTAAAAATGACATTTTTTTACTCAGTGACCAAAATGGGTAGCGCGTGTTATTTCAGGGACCAAAAAGGGTATTTACTCAACAGAAAATGCAGGGGAGGAGGGAGGAGGGAGGAGGGAGAAGAGAGAAATCTCAGTACATATACCTGCAGCGGAACCCACGTCGGCCGGTGGAAGATTGATTCAGAGCTTTTGACGAACTGAGAATCTTAAGGGTATAGGGGGCATGGTCGGTTAAGACGAAAGAGAAGTTCGTAGTGCCGTGTTATCTGAATCATAATCGGAATAACAAAAGAAAGTGAGTGTTTCAATATTAAGTGTTTCCAGGCAAAAGAAGTCGATTGAGGGGAAATGGGAGGATCCAAACGAAAAGGGCCAACATAGGCCAAGATTGAAGTCGTCTGCGGCGACGAGGCCAAGACGGATATGAGTTGCCGGAGAGTCCAACATGGCGCGTGAGTGACCAGGAAGTTGTCATCACGAGGCACTACTTGTGATGTTTCCTGGGAGATTTAGTTTGGCTCTGTTTTCCCGAGCACAACGGCCGAGGCCGAGATGACGAATCTCGGCCACCCATTTCCCCATGGCCACTTCGCCATATCGTGACACCGCATGCGTCGGCGCCAATACAATGGCAATCAAAACACAGCCTCCTCCGTCTGTGAAGGGAAAGTAAGTGGCGCACAGAGCTCGGCGGTGATCTCTCCTATCCCTCGTCCAAGTCACAAACATGGCGGCTCCGATTACATGAAACAGAAAATGCAGGGGAGGAGGGAGTAGGGAGGAGGGAGAAGAGAGAAATCTCAGTACATTTACCTGCAGCGGAACCCACGTCGGCCGGTGGAAGATTGATTCAGAGCTTTTGACGAACTGAGAATCTTAAGGGTAAGGGGGTATGGTCAGTTAAGAAGAAAGAGAAGTTCGTAGTGCGTGTTTCTGAATTTGATAGTATCCCCCCTGTGACGTGGCTTACCTGCTTCCCCCCTTTGCCCTCCTTTTCTCTCCAAACGGCACCGTTTTTGGTGCAATTTTGAATTTGAGAATTTATATTTTTATTCAATTTATAAATTTCCACCCCAGTTAAGAAGAAAGAGAAGTTTGCAGCGCCATGTTATCTGAATTTGTCGGACCTGGCTTGTATCCTTTTCACCTTAATACCCGCTGCTATCCTTTGCGGTATACGGTGCCGTTTTAATGCAAAAACAAACTGATGCTTTATATCAAGAGATAATTAATCTGCAAATACTTATAATTTGAACTAATTTTTAATTAGGTCCCTATAGTTTTTTTTCCCCTTTATATTAGGTCCTTGTACTTTCAACTGTTTTTAATCAACTCCTTGCCGATTTTTTTCTTTTTATCAGAACCTTATTTGTTTCACTGGATTTTTAATCAAGTCCTTGTAGGTATTTTTTTTTTTAGATTTTAATGTATTAATTTAATTTAAATTTAAATAAATGAATAATATTAAAATATAATTTACTAATAATAAAATTAATTTATAATTATATAATTTAAAAAATAATTATTGTTAATTAAATTATATTTTCCAAAAAAATTATAACGATAATTCAGATTTTGTAATTATAAAATAATTAAAAATTAGTAGTCATAGAATAATATTTAAAAAAATATTATATATTATATTTGTGGAAGAATATTATTTGAGTCTATTGAATAAATAAATAAATAAAGTATAGGGGCATAATTAAAAATCATGTGAAACTATAAGGACCTAATAAAAATAAATCTACAAGGACTTAAAGAAAAGTGAAAGTATAAGGATCTGATAAAAAGAAAAAAGATTATAGAGACTAAATTAAATTAGTTCAAACTATAAGGACTTATAGATTAATTATTCTTTATATAAATACTCAAAACACTTTATTGTTATAGTATGAGTATAAAATAACTCGAATCTCTGCTCTCTCTTCGGTGGGAGTTCTTGCTTGTGTCCTTGAGGCGTTGCTCACAGTGGCGGACCCAGAAAATTATGGGAGGGGGCACAATTGATGGGGGATTAGAAGTCACCGAAATTTTTTAAGGAAAGTTTTAAATCGTTAAAAAATAAAAGAATATAAACAACAACAAAAATATATCAAAAAAATATTTATGAAATCAAGTGAATATTGATGATGTAATAAAAGAGGAAATTATTTTACAAACTTGTCATTTAGAAAAGTAAGGCTACATACTGTTAGAAATGTAGCTACATAAATTACAATGAAGAGTGGACACTCAATAAGTTCAAGTACATATATTTTAATAAAAAAAAAGTATATTATATTATAATAAAAATAATTACAATGTCATCCTTCTAGGCCTTATGTTTTGGAATTCTGTTATAATTGCCTTATTATCAATGCTATCAAATACGAAGTGCAATCTTGATATATTAACGGTGGACATTTAATTTAAAGGTGGATAATCATTCAAACATGTATTAATTTAAGGAAAGTAGATAAATAATGCTAATGCTAATGAAAATTTGAAAAAATTATATTCAAGTTATTAAATCAAACACCATTAACTTGATTTTTTTTTTTTTTTTGAAAAATCTCAAATTTTTGGGGGGCACTTGCCCCCGAATTACATACCTAGGTCCGCCCTTGGTTGCTCATGGGTTTGATTGTTGAGTTCACGATTTCGGATGGGGATGAAAGGCGACATGGGGAGGGTGGAAGAAATTAAGGCGACTTACAATTCTCAATCTGGTGTGACAACCTATGCTCATGATCTACGATGGTTACCTCTAGGGCTCTCGGTGTCAATCTTTGGAATGAGGAGGGATTATTAGGGAAAATCTCATTTCAATCTATCTGAAATATTAAAATCTAAAATCAGGCCTATATTTTTAAAAGGGTTAAGGAGCAAAAGTACACACGTGCTTTTTTCTCAGGAGCGTCCAGCACCATGTGCTTTTTTTTGGACTAAAAATACACACGTGGTTAGCTTATAGGAGCAAAAGTCACACACTTCCTTCATATAGTGGACGTTGACCGTTAAGTGGGCTTTGTTGACCGTTAGTGCTGATGTGGATGATGAATTGGACAGAGAAGAAGTCAAATGGGATGAAAAATTGCTGAATAGGATTTTGCTTTAAAAAAATTGGGAAAACAAAAAACAAAAAATCACCTCGGGAAGTTGAAGAACACGAACCGCCCACCTTAACCACCAACCCTCTACGCGCCGCCGTGGTCTTTTTCTGAGTGAAGATAGGGTTTGCCTTAGTGGTGAGCGGTCTGATGCCGTAGAAGCTCAGGGCGGAGGGGCTTGACGCTGGGGAATGGCGGCGGATCTCGGGCGCGGCGAGAAGGTGGGAGAGGAAATCATCGACTTTTGCCATTATCGGTGAAATAAAGTGTTGGTACTATTAGTTCTTCATGTTCATTGAAGACTGGATAGCTTGTGTGAGTTCGGATGAACATTTGCCTTTTTCGTCCGAATTTTTCATCATAATTTCGAATAGCCTGTTGTACTCCCTTTGGGAATTCTGCAAATGCTCTTGGATCATCAAAATAGATGGTATCAGTTAGTCCGTGAGCATAGTAATTGTAGATTGTGAGTGCATCTGCTCCTGGTACAAAGATGACTTTCGGTGCTGTCCTTCGGATTTTTGGGTAGAATTGAAGAAGAGTTTCTGATTCGCCATATTCAATTGTGCTTGCCCACATTTCTCCGAACTTGCTACTGGTTACTTTCTTGAGATCTTCAATTTCTCGTGAGGTTGGAATTCGAGAGATTTGTACTGGTGTTCTCATAACAAGCTTTTTTCTTTCTTGTTCTTTTTCTGGTTCTTTCGCAGCAATTTCTTTGAAGGAATTTTTGTATGCTTTCTCCGCCTCCTCCCTAGAAGGATAGCTTTTGTGTATTACATTTTTCCCTTGTATATGTTGCGCTGCAATGTGCCATTCTTTGTATATTCCTCTGAATGATCCGTTAAATATAACATACCATTTTTTCTTCATTTCTTGTTCGTCTTTTTCCTTTTGTGCTTTAATTTCATTTTCTTCTTCTTCAAGTTCTTCTGCCCAAGTTTTCTTGGTGGGTACAGCTAATGGTTCAACTGTCTTGGGTTCTTTTATTTTGATCCATTCTGGTGCTGGTACTAGAACTATTTCGCCAGTGTTGAGATGCGTATTCTCTGCCATTATCGGTGATTTTGAAAACATTCAAAATCAAAATTTCTCAATCAAAGATTTTTGGTGAACTTGTATCAACCTGTAATATGTAATAACTACGCACAACGATGGGGAAGGGGAAGCTGGTTCTCTACCTTTGCTTTATTTGTAACTCCGACGACATGGACTTCGACATCTTCGTCTTCGTCACCGCCATCGACGAGGACGAATAGCTCTTGGCCAGCTCTATTTTGTTTTTTATTTTCCCAATTTTTTTAACATTGTACAGTCAGCAAAATCCTATTAGCAATTTTTCATCCCATTTAGCTTCTTCTCTCTCCAATTCATCATCCATGTCAGCACTAACAGTCAACAAAGCCCACTTAACGGTCAGCATATACTATATGAAGGAAGTGTGTGGCTTTTGCTCCTATAAGCTAACCACATGTGTATTTTTGGTCCAAAAATAAGCACATGGTGCTGGATGCTCCTGAGGGAAAAGCACGTGTGTATTTTTGCCCCTTAACCCTTTTTAAAAAAATCTTTCATAAGGCTTATAGGTCAGATGAGGGATTTATGAATTTTATAGTTTTACCAAATATGTCATTTTGCTATTTTCTCTTTTTCTTATTCTTTTTAAAAATAAAAAATAAAATCATCATCTCAATCTCATCAATGTCTTGCATCTTCTCTTCCCATCTTGAGATTTTTCTAGTTGATTTACAATTTGACATGCTATTCAGATGTTAGTTTTTTCTTTGAGTCTCTCTCCAATCACACATGGCCACAAATATAATTTTATAGTTGAAGATAATTTATAATTACCTATAAATTTGGATTGAGTTTGTTTCTAGGCAAATCGAAGATAATTTTTTTTACAAATCTATAGTTGCGAAAACACACTATAGGTATTTATTCTTTGAATTATCTCATATACATTCAATGTAAATTATGCAACATTAGGAATATGTTAAAAGTGCATATCTGATTCTGGATTTCGGTATTTCAAATGAATTTAAATGGAATTTTCCATTAAAGATCTTCAAAAAAAAAATTTATTATAAAGGGGCATTATGGTCTTTTAACAACATTTATAAATCCCTAATCAAGCATGTAGGCCTTATCAGAGTTTTGTTAAAAGTGCATGCCTGATTCTGGACTTGGATATTTCAAATGGGTTTAAACAGGATTCTTCTAATTTATTACTCACCTAACATAAGTTTAATAATGTGATAAACAATTAAAATTTTGATATTTATAAAATAAAAAAAATATTTGAAAATTGAAAACAATTTGTTACTGATATTATTATAATAACTCATATAATAATTATAAATTGAATGTTAGTTAAAAAAAATTCCTCTATATAAAACAAATAAAGAAGGCCCCGATATGATAGTGGCACGTTGATGCTGAGTTTGAAAGGTGAAACAGTGCATCTGAGAGAAGTTGGAACTCTCGGAGCACTAGATCACAAAATTGAAAAAGTTGAAAAAGTACGTTACCTCTGAGATGCACCTTCACTTTGAGAAGTTAATTTTGAGGTTAAAATTACTCGCCACAAGGTATTTAAAAGTACGTTTTTTTTTTTGTTGCTCAGAAAGGGAAATGGGGTTGAGATCAATGTAAATTAATATGAATCTAAAGATAAAAAAAGAAGGGAGAAAGAGTTAGGTTAAGTGGAGCTGGAGAAGTCTGATCTGGATGTTGTCAAAGTTGTTTGCGATTGTCCTGCGCTTCAATGCCCTGACCTTTTTCTTTTCCCCCCTCAAGTGATTGATGCATTCGGTTTTTTCGCCTTTTGTTTTATAAATTTTTAAATATCTCTATTTATATTTTATAATATTTTTACCAAGTCGTCATGTCATATAAGCATAATTAGCACCGTTAATTACAGTTTTAAGTTCTTTTCAAATTATAGCAACTAATGGTTATAGACGGAATAAATTTGATGGATTAAAACTAATGATTTTAATTTTTATGGGTCAAAATCAAAATGACAAAATGAGAGTAAACTATCACAACTAATATTAACTCTATAAAAAATAATAAATATGGAGATAAAGGAGAGAGAGAGAGAGCGAGAGAAACATATAATAAAGATGGAGGAGGTAAAGGATGGGATGAGAAAGATGAAAGAGGAGAGAGAGAAACACATTCGGAAGCTAAAATAACATAACTTACAAATATCAAATATAAATTTTATTGTTGAAAACATTTCACCAAGACAAGAGGAAGGCAAATGCGCAAGTGGGCCCGGGGGGAGGAAGACAAAAGACAATGACACAGTAGACAATGAGAATACCGTATAGGGGGGATTGGTTTAAACCCGGATTCTTTTGGGGCCTAAAATTACATAATTGGACTAATATTTTTTGGAAATTATGCTTTAGTCTATTAAAAATTTTAATCTTTTTATTTTAGTCCCTATTTAAAAGTATCATAAAGGGACTAAAATGAAAATATTGAAATATTTATAAGGTCAAAGCATAATTTCCTAAAATTTTGGATCCAATTCTGTAATTTTCACCCCCTAATTTCAAATACTGACTCCACTGGATTTTATTTTGTAATTTTCGCCCCCCTAATTTTCATTCCTGGCTCCGCCCGATTCATGTGGTATTGCTGATGTTGTCATAGGATTGGAAAATTTTAAGATAAAACTATGCATAGTTATGATGATTTTTAGACAGAAATACCCTTGTAAACTTTTGCCCCAGATTAAAACTATTTTCATCAACTCATATAGAGTTGGTCTAGGGTGTAAAGCACCACTAGATCTTTTTAAGTTTCGAATTCAAGTCTTAAAAGAAATACTTATGTTAAGAGGGACGACCATGAATCTTGAACTAGATAGCAGTTGATAATAAAAAACACAAAAAACTATTATCATCAATGTTGCTCTCATTGCAATTCTTTTGGATATTGAAGCCCTGTTAATTCTCTGATTTGTCCTATTTTCCTTGCTTAGGCCTCTCGATCCTCTAAAATTTCTTGAGCAAGAGTCCCAATTCTACCTGTTCACATTTGAGTTTCAATTATAGAGTTAGATGATATTCATTAGGCTTGTGAGGTGAGGTCCTTACACTATAAAAAAAAGTCATTTTTTGCGATGAAAAAAATCCGTCGCAAAAAATGTATTTTTCGTCGCAATTGCGACGGGAAACATGATTTTTCGCGACAGAAAATAAATTCCGTCGCAAAATTCACTTTTTTTTAAAAAAAAATATAAAAATAAAAAAATTGTATAAGAAAAATATAAAAAATTTCAAAAAAAAAAAAAAAACTTATCATAAAAATATATAGTAACAATCATAAAGAGTTTACATAGCTTGATTACAATAATTGGGTTTACATACATCCTAAATAATTTTTCAATCATAAATCCTTCCTAATGTCCTAAAATACTAAATATCTTTTATAATATATCATTATTTATTTCCTTTCACCATTCGAGAGATGCTAGCATCCAATAAAGTGTTCCAACCTGCAAATTTTCAAGTATTACAGTTATTCTCATTAATTAATGATCATCAAGAAAATAAAATAATAAATTACATTATTACAACAGCCTTAACACTCACTTTCAATTTTCCCTCGTAGCCTCCTATTGCCAATGAGAAAGGATCATCCTTTGAGAAGGAAATAGAGAAGACAGGTCCCTAACAAAACTGAGAGAGAATGTTTTTAGCCATAGAGCACCATTATTAATTTAAATAATGCATCCATATCCTGATCCATACGTATTAGACACTCCACTCATAACATACAACACAACACTTAAATTGCACGAAAATAGCCATTTCTTGCTCAAGTTATTTAAACCAAGTAACTTACTGTCTTAGGATCATAGAATGCTACATGAGATGGTTGTTGGTTTGACAAATCCCAAAGTTTTACCTGCGAAATAAAATAGCGATCCTACAATAAAGTTCAATTATATAAGATACAAATGTAGGATAATAACAAAATGACTTCAGAATTACCGTCTTATCCATGGATGCAGTGGCAAGAAGCTACAAGAAGACATGTTAGGATATGGATGAGAGGGGAGGAGGCTGACGCCGGCGGTGAGATGAGAGGAGGCCTAAAAAAGGAGGAAGAGGACGAAACCGGAGGGAGAGGAGGCCAGAAAGAGGTTGCATGACGGTTCGAAGGCTGGCTGGCTAGAGGGACAGAGAGAGTAGGACGGAGGGAGAGGAAACTAGAAAAAATGGGGAAGGGAAAGAACTTAAACCCAATTTCGGACTTAAGTTTTGCCACAGAACAAAGATCCGTCACAAAACTACCCATTTTGTGACGGATCAAAATATCTGTCGCAAATCCCCATGGGGATTGCGACGGAACATGGAATCTGTCACAAATCGGTGAGCTTTTTCCTGCCAGACATAATTTTCTCGATTTTTTTTGGATTTTTGCGACAAAATTTAAAATCGGTCGCAATTTGCAACGGAATTCATTTTCTGTCACAAAAATTTGCGACGGATTTGTTTTTCTGTCGCAAATAGTGACGGAATTCGTTTTTCCGTCGCAAAATTTTGCGACGAAATAATTTTTTCGTCGCAAATTGGCGGGCTTTTTTGCCGCTAGAGTAATTTTCTCAAATTTATTTTTTTGGATTAATTTGCGACAGAAAATGAATTCCGTTGCAATTTGCGATGGATTTTCAATTCCATCACAAAATCTTGCGACGGATTTTAAATTCCAAAATTTTGCGATGGAATTTAAAATCCGTCGCAATTTGCGACAGAAAATGAATTCCATCGTAAATAATTGCGACGTTTTTTTTTTTCTGTTGCAAATTTCGTCGCTATTTTGGCATTTTCTAGTAGTGTTAGATATTTCTTTAGAAAAATTAGGGTTTTTAGGGGTCTTGGTGTTCTTTATAATCATATCTTACAAAACAAATAGGTTGCCATTGATAGATTTTTTGTTGAATTAGAATAAATTGATGCCTGCTCTTCCTAAAAATAGCGAAATTAGAGTAAGTCTTTGCTTAAGACTTATTTTCACCATTTTAACAGTTTATCAAAGAGTGTAACATGTTTCTTTATTTCAACCAAATGTTTGAGAACATGTAAAGGGGCATGGCCAAGTCTATGATACCAAATATCAGATTTTACATCTCTCAAAGTACATACAAATTGCAAAGAAGAAATGAAAGCAGTCTGGAAATTAGATAGACAGTTTAATTGAAGATTTTCTTGCAACATATAAAGACCATGAGTGAGTTTACCAATCCTCTTGATCTTCCCACTCAAGGTGTCCTGCAAAACACACACATCAGGAAAAAAAAAAAACAAAACTATACAGTGTTTATGGGCTGTGAGTTGAGGAATAGAGATTAAATTGAATATCAAGCCAAGGGCATACAGAACACCTTCTAAGGTAATATAGTTACCAATTTTCACATTTCCTATGTGTGTAATCTCTCACCATTAGGTACCCAAATTCTCTTAAAAGGGCCATGATAAGTTTTGTAAGTGTGCATATAATTCAAATTACTAACAACATGTATATTTGCTCCCGAGTCTAACAACCATACAGGAGGAAAAGAAACAACATTAATCAAACATGTAGATGAAGTTCCAACAGCACCCATAGTAGTATCCACGGGATCCTGAGGGGGTCTTTCTTCTTATCATGAGAATCCTTCTCAAGTAAACGTATTAGTTGCTCATATTGTTGAGTTGTAAGGTTCCCTGCAACTCCAATGGATTCAGAAGCTCCAAGTGCAGAAGTAGTACGTGTTAAAGACTCTTGTATAGGTCGCGGCCTCCAATTAGCTGGGAAACCAATAATGTGGAAACATTGCTCCTTTTTGTGTCCCTTTCTGTGGTAATGTGAGCACTCATCTTGATGATTATTTCCTCTTCCTTGATAGGAGGTCCGACTCTGCCACGTCCCCCTCTTTCCATTTAATGCAAACATCACAGTATTCTCAGGAGAGGGTTCAACGTGACTAGTGCTGAGAGATCGATGGGTCTCATGTTGAGAAATCATAGAGAATGCTTGATTGACAGCTGGTAGAGGGCTTAACATCAGAACATGATTCCGAGCTTGGTAGTAGCTCTCATTAAGACCCAATAAAAATTGAAATAGCCGTTGCTCTTGAACAATTTTTGGTATATTGTTGAGAAGTAAGACATTCACACGAAGGCAATGGCACAAGACTGTCAAACTCCTCCCAGTAATCTTTCAATTTAGAGTAATAGACAGCAATAAAAAGATTACCTTGGGTCAGTGTGTTTATCGCACAATGAAGGCTGAAGGTTTTGGAACCATAAGACTTATCAAAACGTTCCTTCAGGTCATCCCACATAGATTTGGCATTCTCAGAAAAGGTAATACCTCCAGAGAGCGATTTGTTAACAGAATTTATCAGCCATGAGAGAACCACGGCATTACACCTGTCCCATGTACTATTGAGATTATCGGTATGATCACCACGTGTACAGCTTCCATCAACAAATCCGTATTTGTTCCTCCCCAACAAAGCTATACGCATTGAACAACTCCATATGGGATAGTTTTCTGAGCCAGTGAGCACAGCAGAGACCAGCAGGGTGGCTTGTGTGTCAAAAGGATGAAGGAACAAGGGATGATTAAACCCAAGATGCCCTGGATCAGTGGCACGAGCCGAAGTTTGACTATCCCCGATCATGTTCTTCGAAAGGGATAACAAAGAACAATAGGCGGGAGAACAAAGTTCCGAAAATTACCAAGTTGCAGGGACCGATAGTTTTGACTTCGATCCTTTTGACTATTTCTGATTAACCAAGAACGGCACCTCCAATACCAAGAGCAAAGACAAAACCGAGATCAAAAACTTCAATAAAACTTCAATTTCACCGTCGGAACGCCAGAGGATCACACCAGAAGATCTGCCAAATCCTCGATCTGCAGGAGAATCACGAACCAGAAAATATGAATCCTCAATCATCGTCGAAGATCAGTTCAAGAATCGCGAACCACCATCGATTCTTGAACCATCGTCGAAGAACAGGTCAAGGATCGCGAGCCATCGAACCACCGCGAACCACCATCGATATCAACCAAGAAACCGTGGTAAGGGCGTATTATGTGAGAGAGATAGAAAGCGTTACAAAACCTATCGCTCTTTGCCTCTGCCAAGCCCTAATTGGGAATTCAAGATGCAACTGGGTCGGAAAAAACTTGACCCGAATTATAGAACCAAAAACCTTGGCTCTGGTACCATGTTAAAGTAAAGGGATCTGTATTATTCAATCAATGAAATCAACGTACAGTGACTGCCTTATATAGGCCTAGACCACACACACACATGTATACGCCCAATACTAACACAAGGATATAATATTACTCCACTAATTACATCACTAACTACTAACTTACACTAATATGCTTATTAGTTACACAAGAACGTTTCTATCAAGAAATAGTTCGTAGTTTCAACAAACACACGACTAAAGAGAATGTTTTAGAAAATAAAAAAGTCTCTATCAAGAAATAGTAATGGATATAACTATTTTAAAAAAAAAGACATAATCCAGTCCTACTTGCCTTACAGCGCCTTGCATACACGATTCAAGAGAGTTCGAAGTGGACCCCGCGTGTCCAACACGCGACCTCATATGTTTGTGATACCATAGGTCTCTCTGTTTTTTATTAGCCTGACTAATACCATAGTTCTGTACTAATTATCAAGCATACCCATAGTTCTATACTAAACAGATACATAAGCATATAATACCCAAAAGACTAACTATCAAGCCAAAAAAACTTCAAATTTACTCAACTTAAAAAAGAAAAAGAAACAATTCAGCAAAGTTTCTGCTAAAAGAAGTAGGTACTTCTCAAAATTACACAAAAAGAAATTAAACATGACCTGCTATAGCCAATCCTTTGTTACTTTCTAAGGGGAGGGGATGGAGATCTCCTGTGGTAGCTCATCAGGTCTGCAATGGTCTTCTTTCTACATGCCTTTGACGAGTTTGGCCCTTGTGATCCATCATCATCATTATTATTACCATCATCATCAAAAGCATGATAACTCATATGATATGCGATGCATTTTTTGCCCTTTGAATTTGAAGAACTCATCCCTGTATCATTATTATTATTATTCTTATCACCATCATCATCAGAAGCTTGATAACTCATGATATTCAAGGCAGTTTTTGCCCTTTGAATTTGAAGAATTCATCCCTGCATTACCAATTAATTCACTTACTTCATTAGAAATGAAAGAATGTTATTGAGCACGACATATACATACATGTGATTGTGTGACCTGGAAGTTGAACAATTATAATACATGGGAAAATTAATGGTGAAATTCTCAAATACATACTAGTATACACACACACACACAAAAAGCCTGTATCTATTTGCTTAACAAAGTCTTTTCCTTTTACTGGTATCTATCTCTCCTTTTAATTACCAGTTATTGATTCATATTGAGTACAAAAAATAGATGTAAGTGGGAGCAAAAACGACAGATACTCTCACAGCATCTGAGCGAAATTTAATAAAAACGTGACTTGGAAATTCTCAGAAAGCAAATCGAATTTTCCAGGAAACAACAAGAGAAGGTCAGTGGCGGGGACAGAGGCGAATCACAAATACGAGGACTCCGATTATGTGAAACAGAAAGTTCTTCAGTAATCGGAACCGTCGTGTTAGTGATTTGGAGGAGGCAGAGGAGGGCACCACCGACCTCTGTCCGCGGAGCTCTGCAGAAACTTCTCGCATTCTCAGTGCTCTCCTATCACTCTCTCATCTTCGTCCTCCCGTTCATTTTCTGTTAATATAATCGGAGTCTCTTGGGTAAGCTCAATACTTAATAGGAGTTTCAGGGGCGCCCCAAATTCTATACCGGGCAAAGAGATCGATGGTGGGAAAATAAAGTGGAAACAAGAAATTCCAACGGAATAACATACCAGAAAGCAATACGATACAGAGATGATATTTGAGTGCATTTACCTGGAGCAGAACCGATGCCGGCCGGTCAGTGGCGACTCACACTTATTGAAGGGGTCCAATAACAATGTGGATGGTGTAGTTGTTATAATCTCAGTCTCACACATATGAGGTCCCCTGTTTGAACCAGAAGCAGACTCACATAACTCTCCTAATTACTTTTGGGCATGGACGTGCTTGCTTAAAGCATTTCTGAATTTAAGTTGAAGTTTTCTTTTATTTTATTGTTTATATTTTTTGTTTTTGAATGCATTTAAAACTTTCCTTAAAAAAAATTTCGGGAGCGCTGCCCCTAAACCCCTAATTGTGCACCCACAAACCTAAAATCCTGCGTCCGCCACTGTGGTCGGTGGAAGATTGCTTCAGAGCTTTTCACGAACTGCGAGTCTGCTAAGAAGGATAGAGATCGGCGGTGGCACGGGTGGAAAAAAGTCTTTTAAGACCGGAAAAAAAAACGCCTCGTAAGATTGGATCTGGAACCGGTCTTGTTCCAGGCGGTATTAAAAATATGTTAACTTTTAGGACCGGATGAATGACCGGTCTTAAAAAAAGTCGTTTCTAAACCGAACTTTTAAAATATCCGGTCCTAAAAGTATTTCAGAATAAAAAAAAAAAAAAAAAAACCCCAATGAAACAATGCTGGTCTCAAATCACCAAATGTAGCAACATTTTGAATGTCCCTTCGTCATCAGCGACGAAGAACCAAAAGAAGATTGGAAGCAACAACAACAAGAAAAACATAAAAGATGATTATAAAGTCCAGAAATAAGAAAAAATAACAAGAAACAAAAATCATTCACCATGGAAATGGAATTTGAAGTCCAGATCTACAAAAAAAATCACAAGCTTAAAGCAACCAAATCTGAGCAAGATCATCTTGTCGGTGCTAGCAAAGCTTCAAGCAACCAAAATCGAAGTCCAGATCTGAGCAGGAGTGGTCAAGGTAGGAATATACAGACTTAAGCAAGAAGAGATCTGAGTTTGATTTCAAGCCGGATCTATGCGAAGGCGGCGTGGAAGGAGCCATAGATCAAAGAGGAAGGAGCCACCGTCATCCAGAATCCTCAAAGTAGTACGCTTTTGCCGTTGCTGAGGATTGGAGTCGACGTCATTGCAAAACCCTCGAAGCATCTCACTGCCAACGTTGCTAAGGATTTGATTGTGTGGTTCTTGGGATGACTTACAAAGATTGCGAGTAGGTTAGAGGAAGATGATGGCATTCTTGCTGAGGATTTGACCCATGAGGCTCTTGGGACACTCGTTGAATCTATAACTAAGCAAATATTATATCACTAAGAAGACAAAGCAGACTCACGGACTTAATAGGTTTAGCGAATTTAGTTTTTTTAAAAACTTTTAAGACCGGTTGTTTGAAACAACCGGTCTTAAAAGTGTTCTATTTATTTACGAAATTGCCAACAGTCATTTTTTTTATACTTTTAAAACCAGTTGTTTTAAACAACCGGTGTTAAAAATGTTCTATATATTTATAAAATTGCCACCGGTCATACTTTTAAGATCGGATCCTTTATAATCCGGTCCAAAAAGTTCTTTATATTTACGAAACTGCCACTGGTCATACTTTTAGACCGAATTCTCTATAATTCAGTCTAAATGAGACGGTCTTAAATCTCTTTTTTGTACTAGTTTGGGGAAATAAAGTGGAACAAGCAAATTCCCATGGAATAATATACCAGAAAGCAATACGATACAGAGATGATAGTTGAGTACATTTACCTGCAGCGAACCGATGTCGGCCGATGGAAGGTTGCTTCAAAGCTTTTCACGAACTGGGAGTCCGGCAACAAGAAGCGCGATCTTAACCAACATGTGCTGCTTCTTATGCATCACTAAATTTCCCATTTATTGCCGGCCGCGTGGTGCCCACTGCCCAATAATAATACTCCATGTCACTTTGAAGTTTGAACATAAAACTGGAAACCGTGAATTTGACCCACCAAAAAAAGCTACGAAGTAGTAACGCTTAATATTTAAAAGAGAAAATTAAAATAAAGGACCTATAACAAATAATATTTATTATAAAAAACATAAAAATAGTAATTATTTAGAAGGATCAAAAATCATAATATAAATTTAAAATCACTAAATTGTTCCTAATCAAACTCCAATATTATCTCTTGTATTTATAATTTAAAAAATAGTTAATATTAAAACTAAAACCACACTGATATAATTGTTTTTTTTATTTATATTTTCAATATATTATTTAATTAACAATATTTAAACTCACATTTTATGAATTTTTATTTTTAATCAGTTTACATCATTAAGTTGCTCGCTTTATATTATCAACTTTGTAATCAATTACCACCAAACGCTTAGGTCAACTGGTAAGGGGTTGTCCTAGCTTAACCACGGGTCTTGAGTTCGAGACGTGGGAATGCAGCATGCGTGGGTGGTAGAGGCTTCCCGAGAGGGGCCACCCTTGCCTGTCCGGATTAGTCTCAGGCAGCTTGATGTGCTTCCGAAAGATGGCCTGCCCTAGGATATCGGATGCTCTAAGCAAAAAAAAAAAAAAACTTTGTAATCAATTAAGCTTTTTTTATAAAAAATAAAAATAAAAACCAAACTCATTTCAATTTTTCAGGAAATTAGATTATTTATATATTTTTTTTTAAATTTTATTAGCATTAAATGATTTTTTTAATTGACATAATAAATGATATTAACTTTCTTCGTTTGACATATATGACAAATTATAAAATAGCTTGAGTTTTATTAAAATTATATAACTCTATCTTTACTTAAAAAAAATATAACTTTTATAAAATTGAAGAATGTATAATTTTTTTTCATAGATATCTCATGTCTATCCAAGTTTTGAAAAATGGAAAAAAGAAGAAGAAGAGGAGGAGGTATAATTTTTTTTCATAGATATCTCATGTCTATCCAAGTTTTGAAAAATGGAAAAAAGAAGAAGAGGAAGAAGAAGAAGAAGAAGAAGAGGAGGAGGAGGAGCTCTTCTTTAATTTAGTGAAACTTAGAATTCTATACTAGTTTTAAAAATAGAATGTGAAAGAGAATTTAGGAAGGAATGCATATAATTTTATGAGGGTCATTTTAGTATTTTTAATTTTTATATTTGGTTCTTCTAAATAATTACAATTTTTGTGGTTTTAAAAATAGAATGTGAAAGAGAATTTAGGAAGGAATGCATATAATTTTATGAGGGTCATTTTAGTATTTTTAATTTTTATATTTGGTTCTTCTAAATAATTACAATTTTTGTGGTCATTCATTAAAAATATCTTTTTCTGCAGGTCCTTCATTCTAATTTTCCCTATTTAAAACTGATCACATATTTGGTCGTGGAATTCAATCCCCTGCCTCCTTGGATCCGTTTGGAATAGCAAACTTAAGGGAGGGAATGAGAACTTAACAGAGTTCCCATATCGACATGTTTGGCCAACTCTATTTTTTCTTACCTACACACTAATTTAATTTTAGCAACTACATACCACCAACAGATTACCACCGCTTATTATCACCATTTATTGCTTTGTTTATCAATACAGCATGTGGGTAATGTTCCATGATTTTCTTCCCTATACATCTTGTAATATTTAATTCCACAACATATTTCATACTTTGGTGCTTTCCCCTTCTAATTCGTTTCATGTTTGTTGTCTTCCAACATCCCTCCGTCGTTATGCTCGTCGCCTTTTATTTCCCGTCGACGTCTCATTGCAATTTTTATCTGAACCACACTGCGATTTGGTTAGAATTCATTTTTGTCCGATGGCCAAAAAAAAAATTGTTTCCAGTTTTTTTTTGCATTTTTTATTTTTAGGGGCAATTTAGGAATTTTGCCTCAACTTCCCACTTAACCAATCACCAATTCTTCATACCAAACATTTTATTTTTCCTCAACTTCAATTCTATTTCTATGTCTACTAAACAGTTTTAACTTTTAAAATTCTCTCTCAATCTTCCCTTTCATTTTTTTCCCTCCTATAAATTCATTTCCCTCATTAAATGTTCCCGATACCAAACAGCCCTTAAATACCTCTAGGAAGAAGCGGGATCTCAATCAACATGTGCTGCTTCCTTTATTCATCACTAAATTTCCCATTTTATCCCCGGCCGCGTAGTGCCCAATAATAATAGCACACTTTGAACATACAAATGAAAAGGCGTGGATTTGACCCCAAAAAAAAAAAGAAAAAAAGAAAAGAAAAGAAAGGAGTGGATGGTTTTGATGAATAAATAAGTAATATTCTAATCCTATTTATAAGTCTTTTTTGACCAAATCACATATAATAAGGAGAGGTAATTAGCTTAATAATTATGAGAGTAAATTCTTAAATTTGCTTTCATTTATGAATGAGTATCTTTCAACTCTTTATTCTCTTTCTATTTTTATTGAGCGCATATCCATGATCGTGGGTGCATGTCCAGATCGTGGGTGCGTGTCCAAGGTCATGGCCGGGTCCCACGGATGGTGGGTTGCCCCCGTACTAGCTGAGATAATGGGCCTAGGCTAGGTCCGTAATAGCTGTTCCCCAAGCTCGGTTGCTCAGTCTCTCGTGCACCGAGTTTAGATGTTCGCTTGAAGAACGAAAGTTCGAGTCTTTGTTGAAGTCCGAGTCATTGTTGATCGCGAAGTAACATGATGTCCTTGCCCCCACCGGTTGTCCGGTCTCTCGGTCAACCGGGTGAACATGTTGCCGGATCCTCTAGTTGTATCTGAGCCGCCCCCGTCTTACTTTGATAAAGACGCGCATTAAATGAGAAGGTCACGTCATCCTTTCTGACGGATGGAAAAGGCGCTTTTGCCCCCGTCGATTGGGTTTCGAAAGGTTTATACCCGCCAAGTCTCCTTCCTTGTTATTTTATCAACGTTGCTTTGAAGAACTTCTCTCCCGACGATTCTCGCTTCCGAAGGATAACCCGTGTCGTGAACCATCTTCGTTCCACAACTTCCCTCGATCATCTCCATATTCTAGGTAGGTATTCTTGTTTCCTTGCCTCTTTCTTTTGTTCTTGCTCGATCCGCCGTTTCCCGTGAGATTGCGTCCGTATTTAGTTGAAATTCGGGTAAATTCCCTTGTTGAGTGGGTTTTCGCGTAGTCCCGTTTTCGCTCCTTCATTTGTGCAAAACTCCCCGTTTTTCGAGCGAGTCGTTTCCTTTTCGTTAATACCTTTAGTAGAGTGGCTCCCAATGTCAAAGGACATAAAGAATATGACCCCCGAAGAATCGGCGGAACTACGCCACACCGTCAAGGGAAAAAGCCGTTGGTGGCTTTGGGGCGATGAATCTTCCCGTCCAACGCCGCAAACCGTTGCTTTAACCGATCACCGTGGAGGCAAGGGAAGAACTTCGTGGTGGGGGCCGACGAAAATCCGAGACGATGCATCGTCTGCTAGGGAAGTCCGAATGTTTCCTTCCCGCTTCTTCCTAATCCGAGGGAGTTTAACCCGAGTTTCGATGTGTCCACTTCTCCGACCTTCCGAATAGCCGCCTAACAAAGTGGCCAGCTCGGGTCCAAGGGCCGAGGTTGATTCCTACATCGGCCTTGCTACGACCGCTTGTATGAGTGCTCCCGACTTATTTCTTGTGGGGATTCCTCCACACTCGACTTAATTTTGGGCTCGTGCCGACACAATTTGGTCCCGCTCCTCAAGCAATATCGCCGAGTCCCGTTGACTTGGATTTTAATCTTACCACAACCGTAGAGTCTCGCCTTCAATTATTGACATCGTATGCTAGGAAGATTCTCGATCTCTTATATTTTTATTTGTGTTAGGTATAATGGCGTCGTCTTCTTCTTCTCACGCGGCCGAGTCGAACTGAAACGCCAACCGCGCTAGCCCCCACAAGACTTAATTGACCAATTCCCTTGGGTTACCCGAGAGGTGTTATCCTATCTGGCCGAAGCCGACCATGGAAGACTTGGAAGGTCTTCCGCTCGAGATACTAACACCTACTCGCTTTGTCTCCCGAAGAGGAAGAGCCTCGTGTGCTCAGTGAGGGAGGGGAGCCACAACTCCTTTTTCTTTTTCTATGCCGACTATATCACCAGTGCTTGGGATTCGATTCCCTTTTCCGAATTTCAAATGGCCACCCTTCGCTTCTTAGTATAGCTCCTCGCAATTACACCCCAATGGATGGGGTTACTCGATTGCCTTTGAGTGGTTTTGCATGAGCCTTGACCGCCTTGCACCACTTCCATGTTCTTCTATTTCTTCAACCCCCACACCTCTCGCTCGGGAAGGAACCGCCGAGCTCAAGGGCCGGACCTCCATTCGGGAATAGCCAATCGGCGCTTGTTTACCCTGGCCTCGACTCTTTCAAACGCTTCAAGGGCAACTTTTTCAAAGTCGTCGCTAAAACCGGTACAACTCCTTGGTTCCTCAAAGGGCCGGACTCTCCAAAGGTCGATCGGGAGTTTAACTTGTATTGGTGTCAAGATCACCACAATGTGTCCCCTAGCGCCTATAAGGTGGAGCGGTCCAATCCGCCGAAGCCCGAAAGGAAGGCCATTGATGCCATAATAGACCACGTTCGAGCGAACGGCACCGTAGGGCCGGCTCCTTAGTAGCCCAATATCGGGCCGAGGCACAGCGTCAAGATGAGATGGCGTCGTGGCCGAGTATGGCATTTTTGTTATTTAACATCGGCGTTGTTCCGCGTCTTAGTATTGTATTGATCATCTTTGCTTTCCTAGTAGCTAACATGGTGTATGTGTTTCGTATGTGTCTTAAGATGAAAGAGCCTCAATACCTTCTCGGGATCCCCGAGCCCGCCGCCAAGGGGAGAAAGAGGTCGGCCAAGGAGGCGGGCAAGTCGAAGGTCTGAGAGTCTTCGAGGCAGCCGAGCCAAAGAGGCCTAAGGTCGGGAGTCGTCCAAGCCCCGAACCGAAGTCGACCCGTCTCTCCTATCCGAGCCTCCCCGTCCCGAAATCGCCGCTTCCTAAGTCGACCGACGCCGAGCCCCTCTCCATGCCTCGATACCCCGGTTCCCCTCGTCCTTCCACCGTCATTCCCGTTCACATTTGTGGAGTAAGGGTATTACCGAGGAACTCGCCGTTGCACTCCCGCCTCCCGCCCGTTATCAAGAGCCGTGGCCTTGCGGGAAGTAGACGTACGAGAGGTCCAGCATTGGGAAATGCTTTCTTGAAAGGTGCCGGTTTGACCCAATCGTTTCTCACCCCGCACCACAAATATGCGGAGGCCGCCACGGAGCCGAAGCGTGCCCGAACAGCACCGCGACGAAGCTCAAACAATGGCAAGTCGCTTCGAACGAGTTCCGTGCTCGTGAGGTCCACTGAGAAAGTGGAGTTTCGACTAAAAGAGACCGAGGGGCTCTTGGCGACTCCAATGTAATAATTGAAGGCTTTAAGGCGGCTCAAGCTAGAAGCGAAGAGCGCTTAAAAGCCATGACAAATGAGAGGGACGGGTTCGTGAGCCGAAGTGGACAGATAAAAGCCGAGGGGGAGGCGTCCTCAACACATCTGTCCGCGGAGATAACCCGCCGCAGGAGTTGCTACCGGGTTCAGGGTGGAGGCGTTTGAGAATTCACTTGCCCGATCCGGCTTTGAACCCGGGATCGAGCTCAACACTACGGGCATCATTTCCGGTCCTATGTGACCGAGGGCGATTGTCCCCTATGTGGAACCTCCCGCCGGTTCCGAGACCCGATAGATGGCGATGCGGCCGTGCCGAGGCCGAGCAGGCGAGGAAGTCTCGACCGCCCCAAGCACACGGATTGATTTCCTTTTTCTTTCTCTTTTTAACTTGTATAATCTATCCTATTGTTTTACCGGCAATGACTTTATTTGAACAGATTGGCCAATATGGCCACTTTTGGCTACGATTAACAATAGATGGTAACTTAGCAACCATAATGCATCGTATAAGAATATAGAAAAGCTAATAACAATTGAATCTTGAAAAAGACAATGTTTGGAATTCGATAGATACCTCGAACGAGAGTTTCATTCATATTTGGCACAACAATTGTTGCGAAGGGAAAAGCCAACAGGCCAACGTTGAATAAAGAACATAATGGAAAACGATGCTTTAAGAAAAACAACAGATAAGCCTAACTGAAATATGCCTTTAATTTGTCCGCATTCCATGTTCGCTTGATAGGGGTTCCATCCAAATTTTCCAAAATGTAAGCTCCTCTCTCAAGAGTTTCCCGAACGCGATAAGGTCCGTCCCAATTAGCGGCAAGCTTGCCGTCTTTGGAGTTCTTGTTCCCGATGTTGGCCCTTCTAAGTACCAAGCAACCGGCCGGAATCTTCTTGGTCTAACCTTCTTGTTATAACGAGCCGCGATCACCGCTTCATTGCAATATCCCGACAATGGGAGGTGACCCGGCCTCATCGGCCGATCCAACTCTATCGCTAACGCCTCACTATTGGCAATTTCACCTTGTGATAAAATGCTCTTCCCGCGCCAAGACATCATCCCTATTTCCACAGAATCATAGATTCACAACCGTAGGCCGCCTATAAGGAGTTTCTTGGGTGGATGTCTCGAGCAGCTTGTTCGATTTCCCAAAGGACAAAAGGTAGTTGATCGCCCAAGAGGTGTCACCTCCAACATACGTTTCTTCAAACCATCAAGGATGACCTTATTGGCGGCCTCGCCTGCCCGTTGGATCGCGGGTGTTCCACTAAGCAAAGTGATGCCGTATTCCGTATTCGTAAATCAAGTCACGAAATCCGACTCCAGTGAACCGAGTTCCGTTGTCCTGTTACTATCTCGCCGGTGCTCCGGCGCGTAATTATATTAACTTCAACAAACCGCCGCACGCGAGCCGAGGAGATCGTTGTGAGAGGTTCGGCCTCAATCCACTTGGTGAAATAGTCTATCGCCACGATTAGCCGCCGCAGCTGCCCGGTGCCGTCTTGAATGGCCCTGAATGTCCATACCCCATTTGTAAAATGGCCGGGGGCCGTGATGGAATGAAGCTCTACTGGGGCGCCCAAATAACTCGGCATGTTTCGACAACTATCACATTGTCTTACAAGGGTCTTTGAATCCGCTCCAACGTCGCCGCAATAGCCTCGCTCAAGGGTTTTTCGGCGAGCGCCTTAGCCCCCATATGTTGACCATTGGCCCCTCCATGAATCTCGGCCAGACATACCCCGCTTCATTTGGGTTCAAACATCTCAAGATGGGAGAATGTAATCCTTTCGGTAAAGTTGATCCTCCACCATTGTGTACTTGGCCGCGTCACGAATCAACATTTTTGCTTCCATTGCATCGTCTGGGATGAGTCCACGTTCAAGGTAGTCTTCTATCGGCTTTTTCCAATGATTCGACCGAAATAGCCATCATGCATACCGGATCTTCGAGATTTTGCCGGACAACCGTGCGATGACAACCACCGCTTAGTGCTTGCCAATTTTGATAAAATGTCGGCTCTTGCGTTTCTCCTGGGAATGTGAGTAACAGCTTGCTTCATCGAAACCCGACATCAAGTCCTTTGCCTTTAGGAGATACTTGGCCATTAGCGGGCCTTTAGCCCGATACGTACCTCGATCCGAGCCGCCACAAGCCGGGAGTCGGTGAAAACCTTAACTCTTGTGGCCTCATTTTCCTTGGCTTGAAGAAGCCCGCTATCAAGGCCTCGTATTCTCGCTTGATTGTTCGAAGTTGGGAAGTTGAGATGCAACGAATGCTCAATTGTAACCCCTCTCGGACTCTCAATAATGACTCCGGCCCACTTCCTTTCGTGTTCGACGATCCGTCGACATACACCTTCCATTCGCCCGCCTGTCTCGTCTGACTTAGAAGCCGGGTGAGCTCTCGATGAAGTCGGCCAACGCCCGTGACTTGATTGCATGGCGAAGCCAGAGGTGATGTCGAACTCTGAGAGTTCTATCGCCCAATTAGTCATCCTCCCCGCTAGGTCCGGCTTATGTAAGACTTGTCGAATTGGTCGGCTTGTTCTAACAACGATATGGTGACCCCGGAAATAAGGTCTTAACCGACGGCCGCAATAAGCAGAGCGAATGCCACTTTTTCTAGCTTCGGTATCGGATCTCGGCATTCTCGCAGGTTCTCGCCGACAAAATACACAGAATTTGTCCGTGTTCCGCCTCTCTTACTAAGGCCGCGCCGATCGCTTCCTCGCCGATCGACAAGTAAAGGAAAAGACTCTCGCCAGCCGAGGTTTTGAGAGGACTGGAGGATTGGCCGACATTGCTTTATGTCTTCAAATGCGTCATCGCACTTTGAATTCCATTCCACCGATGCCTCCTTCTTTAAGAGCCCGAACATGGGTAAAGCCTTCTCCGCCGATTTTGGCAAAAACCTAGTTAGGCGGCCAATCTTCCTGTTAACTGTTGACTTCTTTTTATTACTCTGAGCCTTCATCTCCATCACCGCCCTACATTTGTCCGGTTGGCCTCAATGCCCCTGCTAGTCAAGATGAAACCCAGAACTTCCTAATGGGGACGCCAAAAGCACATTTGGCCTGTTCGCCGGATTCGGTAGGTTCTCGAGTTTGGCGAATGTCCGCTCCAGTCTTGTATATGACGTTGCCGATCCAAGGTTTTGACGATCATGTCATCTATATACACTTCCACATTGCGCCAATCTGGTCCGCAAAGACCTTATTCATCATCCTTTGATATGTAGCTCCCGCATTCTTCAATCCGAAAGGCATGACATTATAGCAATAGTTAGCTCTTTCGCAATGAAGGCTGTTTTTTCCCGATCCTCCGGGTACATCGCTATCTCGATTATATCCGAGTACGCGTCCATAAAGGATAGGAGCCGGAATCCTGAGGCGTTGTCGACCGCCTGGTCGATGTTTGGCATTGGGTAGGAGTCCTTCTGGCATACCTTGTTCAAGTTCTTGTAATCGGTACACACTCTCCACTTCCCATTTGGCTTTTTTACCATCACCACATTTGATAACCAGTTGTATACTGAATTTCCCGAATAAATCCCGCTTCGAGTAATTCTTGGATGTGAATTTCCAGCGCTTTCCTTTTTTCTCTCGGTCCGTGGTTCCTCTTTCTCTCGCGACACCGGGATTGAGCCCTGATAGACTTCTAGCTTGTGACAACAAAATTTTGGGTCTATTCCAGTGTACCCGAGATGAATCCTGTGCGAAGACATCCCCGTTTTCCTTCAGAATTCCTCCAACCGACTTCTAAGTTCTAAGATAGGTGTTTGCCAATCTTGGTGGTCTCGAGAGGGTCTCCGATCACCGATCTTCCAGTCTCCCGCCGGCTCGGGCGAGCCTCATCGTCTCTGATGTCTAATTCCACAAGATTAACTTCTTCGTCCTGGAGAATCCCGGTCCGAATGGTCCAGATAGCCGATTCTTTGGGGCCGCGATGAAGATCCGCCTCCCCAATTCTCACGGTTTCAAAATAGCACCGCCGAGATTCTCTTTGATCCCCGCTACCGTGACCACGGCTCCTTGGTTGCCTATCACCTTGAGCTTTTGATGCTTTGTAGACACCAAAGATGTCCCACTTGTGGATGGTTGGCCTTCCCAATATTATGTTATAAGGTGAAACGAACTCGGCCACTATGAACCGCACTCTTTCTGACTTAAAGGCGTCTTTGACTCCAAGGGTGAACCCGAGGTCGATAAACCCCTTCTGACGAGATTGTTCTCCATTAAACCCGATGAGGGTTGTCTTGCAAGGCTTTAAGTCGTCCCGGTCCAGCTCATTCTTTTGAACGCTTCCCAGCCTTAGTATGTCGGCCGAGCTACCGCATCCACAAATATCCGCTTGACTCGGCAGCTGACGACTGTTCCGGCTATTACTAGCCCATCTTGATGGCCGGGGACAACGTCCTTGAGGTCGTCTCTTGTGAAAAACAAAGGCGGTCGTGCTACCTCGCAGTGATGTTCCTTGAATTTAGGTCGGTCCCCGACGGACAGACTTCTCGAAGGTATTTCCTTCGCCGGCTTATAGTATCACCGCCACCGCCCATTGCTCCGCTGATTACATTGCGCCGAATTCCGCTTCGGAAATTCGCCATCGGCTTCAGGAGCCTTTCGTTTATCTTCCCGCTTTTGAACTTTCGAGGAGGGGTCCTACCGCGGTTCTTGGTCTTTCGTTTCCCACCTTTTCCTTGATGCTCTATGACGCATCGTTGAAGTTTGCCTTCCCGAACAAATCGCTCGATTGCATCCCGAGCTCGTAACATTCGTCGGTTGTATGACCTCGACCATCATGGAACGAGCAATATTTAGACCGGTCTATCCCGGATCTTCGGTAGGATAGACGAGGCCGATCGACCTTCTTCATCTCTGGCCGTTGCTACCTCCTTCCAAACTTGAGATCGAGGCACCGTCGTGGCCGAATATTTCGTACTTGCTCCGCCGATCAAATTTGCCACCTCGGCTCTTGCTTTCATTCCCCTTCTCCGGAATCCCTATTCCCGTTGTCGAGAAGTCTCGACCCCTGGGAGGGGAGGTTCTATCTTGGTCCCGCCTCGAATTGGGATTGTTTGCCATTCGCATCTGCTCGACGTCCAAGTACTTCTTTGAACGAGATATGAAGTCGTTGAGATTCTTTGCCCGCTCCTTTAAAAGGATTCTCGCCAAAGTGACTCTTATCGAGGCCGTCCACCAATAAGTGAACGTGTACGTCTTCGTTAAGTCCGCGCACCTGCAGCACCGCATGATTGAAGCGGTCCAGTAACTTTGGAGCAGCTCTCCCGCCGCCGCCCGATTTTGGAGAGAGAATACCGGGATTTTGGTTGCCGTTTGCTAGTCGCGAAGTGCAACTCAAAGGCCTCGCCAGTCTTCAAAGTTGTGGATCGACCCAAAGGGAAGAGTGTGAAGCCATTTCAACGCCGCCCCTTTAACGTCGCGGCGAAGATCCGGCACAATTGGTTCCTTGAGACCTCTAACCGACATGTGAACGTCAAAGTCTTCTAAATGAGTCGTCGGGTCTTGTGTGCCATCATACTTTGTCAACTCGCCCAAATTCAGCTTCTCGTGGAATCGGGCGTTCGGATCTCCTTGGAGAAAAGCTATTGTGCATTTGGCCGACATATCTCCGTCGCCGGAAACCACTTGGGAACCGTCCCGTCACCTCGATGGTTCCTCGCCCGAGGTCGACCCTCTTCATCCCGGCTCGGTTCCTCCTATTGGCCCTCCCGCCGCCGACGGCTTCCGCCTTCCGCCCGTCGCTGCGATGAGCCGAGCTCGTCATCGTCGCCCTCTCTCCAAGTTTTATCTTCCCGCCCCGCCGGAAAGGGTGTGGGTCCGCCTTTCTCCCGCTCTTCCGCCGCCGATAGTGAAGGGTATGGCGCTTGTCTATGTTGTCCACCCGTCTCATTATCGCAAGCATCCCGCTTGAAGAGATCGAAAGTCCGGCTCGGCATGTGGGATGTCCCGCCTCCTCCGCACTGGAATTCTCGTGGTCCACGGCCTTGGTTTCGTGGAGCCGAGGACTCCGTGTCTGACAAAGTTGTCCTTTGATGTCGTTCATTGTTGGGAATCAATGGTTCTTCCGCCGAGAAAGCCGATCTTCTCCTTCCCGATGGTCTCCATCGCATCGGTTAATCGGCCGCTCATTACGGGGTGGTTGACGCGGTGGTTGACGGTTGTCCCCGCTTGATCCGCCTCCGATTGTCTTTGGCCCGAAGCACGAGTGCTTATCCTCATGGTCACGGAATAGAAGTTTATTGATCCCCACGGCCGGCGCCACTGCTCGGTGTAGAACCCCGATGTCCGCCTATTGAAGGTCCGGTGGTTTGATATAGGATTCGTGTGCCCTTCCCGTATGCTTATGGGTCAAGCGTTCAGAGAGGGTATGATCACGGCACACAAGCAAAGCGTTTCGCCTAAGGGGTGCCGTGTGTGCCGTGTGACCGTATGTAGATAAGTCAAGGCTTAGAATGAATGTACCCGGCGCCCGTCTCCTTCCTCTCGTATATATAGAGTATACCCGGTTAGTTAGTCCCTTGGCCGCCACGCCGTACGTGTCATGTGCGTGTCCGGATCGTGTGCGCATATCCATGATCGTGGGTGCATGTCCGTGGATCGTGGGTGCGTGTCCAAGGTCATGGCCGGGTCCCACGGATGGTGGGTTGCCCCCGTACTAGCTGAGATAATGGGCCTAGGCTAGGTCCGTAATTATTTTATTAAAAGTCGGATTCAAGACTTTGGGAATAAATAGTTTGAAAATATATTTTGAACAATAAATTGGGTTAAACAATGTCCATGCTACACTGAGATTAAACACCTACCTTTTTGTTGAATTAGGCCTCTTTTCACCCTAATTTTTTAGGGAACATGGGTGAAAAGTTGATGTTTAAAAATTGGGTTAATATAGCTTTTATCCCTTAAGTTTGTTTTTATTTGATTTTGGTTTTTTTAAGTTTTTCAAACTATGAGTTTTGATTTTTAAGGGGTAAAATGATACAAGTTCTTATTCCATTATAAAGACTAATGTTTAAAACAAAATGAAATTTGATGGGCTAAAGATTATTTTAGCGCTTAAAAATTTTATTCGTCTGAAAAAATTGATATAAGTTTTTTGTCTTACAATTCAGGTCTTGACCAATTAAATTTTTCAAAATTTTTTTTTACTAACTTTCCAAATTTGTATTACATTTTACCACAATTATAAATTATTAAAATCCAAATTTTATATATTATAAATGAATAAGTATCTTTAAAATTATGAATTTCAATTCAAGAGTTGACAACTTTAGGGCCCGTTTGGTACGCTGAAGTGGGGCAAGGGAAAGGGAAAATGGCAATGTTCACTTGGACCTTGCATTTTGGCGCGCCATTCTCTGTCAAATTGCTCTCACTTGAGGCTTCGATGTTGCCACGGGGGAGGAAAATGAAATCCCTCAAAAAATGGCGGGATTCCAATTTGTTCCCTGGAGAAACATTTTCGCTGACAAAAGCCCCCGCTAAACGATGAAACTTGTTGATTAAAAAGGAAACAAAGTCGAGGCTTGAGTTCAACGAAGCGCACGAAGCTCAAGCTGGACTGAGAACCGAGAGCGAGACTCCTCACTTGAAATCGACGAGAACCTGGTCGGAGGCGCGGCACAAGTTGAGCGCCTAAGTGGAAATGGCGGGTGAGTTGCGATGGGGTTGAGTTTGCTTTCTACAAATCTCTTGGCCGATGCCATCTTTTTAATTATTTGTGGTGGCATTTAACTCCTTCATTCATCATGGTTGTCGGTTAATGTGAGGAGTGAAATCGAGAGAAGCGAGGTTGTTGTACATGTGTGTACGTTATTGATGAGTGTGTTCAATTATTGTGGTAATTAATGCCTTGTATGCACGTTAATGTGGTGTGTGTTAAATGAAACCGACTTTTGTGTGGGTAAGGCGTTATACGCATGGCTTAACCATATTTGTTAACCTCGAATTAGAAATCGACATAGTTGATTTAATAGAATTCATTTCGGTTTATTTTTTAGTGGGTGTGATGTGTATTGTTGGGTCATAAGTCTTTGGTATGAAATTACTTGGGTTGGGTGAAATATGTCCGGATGTAAATAGTGGTTGTTTGTAAAAGAGGAGTGGTAGATTATAATGAAAAGGAAATGGGTGTGCACAAAAATTGTGTAGGTATGGAGCCACAGCTCTCGCAAATGGTTGCAATGTCAGCGGGTGTCTAGCTTTCTTTACAGCTTGATCGGGAGGTTGATTGTCATTATGATAGTAGCAGTGGGAGGAAGTAGACTAAGGCACTTACCGGAGAGGTCATTTAGATTAGATTTTCATGCGAAGAGAGCGAATTTGAGGGCGATGATATATAGTAGCGACACTACTTGCTCCAACTAAATTAGGATGTAATCGGGCGACGTTTGATAAATTGTGTTACATGTTAGACACAATTGGTGGATTGAAAGCAACTAAACATATGCTAGTTGATGAGCAAGTGGCAATGTTCCTTCACATCTTGGGGCATCATGTGAAGAATAGAGTAATTCAGTTTGAGTTTGGAAGGTCAGGGGAAACAATTAGTAGATACTTTAAATTGGTGCTCAATGCCACCATCAAATTACAATCATTCCTTCGAAGAAACCGGATCCCATTCCACGAGGACTCCAATGATCACCGTTGGAAGTGGTTCAAGAGTATGTACAATATGTTAATGTGTGACTTGTTTATTTCACGATAAGTAAACAAGGCGTGGTTTAACTTAACCTGGTGACAATGTGGTTGTTTTTTCAAGGGGATGCCTTGGTGCATTGGGACGGCACTCACATACGCGTACAAGTACACCACATCTTAAGGGTAGATACGAGAAATAGGAAAGGAGAGGTTACAACCAATGTCCTTGGTGTATGCTCACCGGATGGTGAATTCATTTACGTCTTCCCTGGGTGGGAAGGGTCAGCTGCGGATGGGAGGGTGTTGAAGGATGCACTAAATTAGGAATGGACAACTGGTTTTTGGTGTATAGCCTTATATTATGCAGCTGTGTCGTTAGTGTATGTACACAAGCATGCCTTTTGTTGGTTCATGACATCAAACTGTACACCATGTTCACAAATGTTGGGTAATTGTAGTTGGAGATGGGGTACGGTTGTTAGGTGTTTAACCATGTTTAGTGCAAGTTTGTATGGGTGGAGCAATCTCGTGCTTCTTATTTTGTGGGTTATACCGAGTGGTTGTAAGTAAATACACAACTATGTTTTGTAAAGTCCATGACATTCGGTTATGTAAATTTTGAAACAATAGTGCTATGGCACTCATTGTTCTTTTGTTATAATGTAACTTGTCTACCTCACTTCATATTAATGGAAACAACTTTATTTATCCGTTGTTATCTTTGGTTTAATTCCCGGTCACCGCATTTGCGATGTGAATATACTTGATGCAATGCGGTTTACGTTCGAACGCCGCCTTATTGATGAGTGTTACGTTCGAACGTAACCCAAACGTTCGGGCGTAAAACCGAGATTATTCACAATGGTTAGCCGATATGTGGCGTAAATGCATAGCTATACGGTTTGTGATGCAATTTGTAATTAGACTATCTTATTGTTAATAGTTTTACAAAAAAGAAATGAAAATCATGGCAGAGAAGATTTTACAATATGGTTTAGGGTTTATTTTCATTACTTTTGCTAATTTGGAAAATAAAACACGATGATAAGAGCAACCCTAGGCGTTTGTTTCTCTTTCTTTTTCTATACTTGGTTTTATAATGAGTGTTACATGCGAACGTAACCCCAACGTGCGAACGTAAATGATTGCTTAGTTACAATTAACACAATTTGAGTTGTTTAATTTTTGAATATGTACCGTTTGACATTAATTGATCTATTCCCCCGACAACCCACTCCCATCAACGTCCCCTCGATTCGTCGACACTTTCCCAAAAACCAACAAAACACCTGACACTACGCTTTCCTGTTTCCCAAAACCAGCTTCCCACAACCTTATAATTAATATAAGTCTAATCTTATGTTCATAGCTAAATTCTGTGCCCAATTCACGCTCCACCTGTCACTCTCCTTGTTCTGATGTGGACTTATTAACTGTGATCATGAATTATTTATTAGATTAAGCAATCATATTTATTTCCAGGTATACGGGATTACTTCACCTCTGTTTTCCGCGGTCCATGTCCTTTTACGATGTCCATGACTCTTGGAACGGGTTTTTTCGGTCCTAATTGCATACGAATGCGACATTCTCCACATATGAATCGTTTGGTTTCAAAGTTTACTCGTTTTTGCCCTCTTTATACATTTCTTATTTTTTGCGCGGGTTTCGTTGTTTTGGGTGTTACGACCTTCTAATCCATGCCTCCTCCTTCTCGCATCCCGAATCCACTCGTCCTCGCAATTTCATCTACCATCGACAACTACTATTTGATTTACATATGCAGAAGCAATCCCAGATGGATAGGTTCTTCTTCTCAGTTCGGAATCATGCGAGGATTGTTTTTTCTTCTTTTTTAATTAGGGGCAAATTGGAATTTCACCACATTCCCCTTAACCAATACCCAATTCTTGGTAACAAACAATTCATTTTCCATCAAGTTAGGTTCCATTCCTTGTTACCAAACAGTTCACATTTTAAACTTCCCTCTTAATTTTCCTTTCCTTTCCTTTCCTCTTTTGATTCATTTCCTTAATGATGCTTGGGGGTTTACTAAGTGGAGAGAGTAAATTTCCCATTATATCCCCGGCACGTAGTGCCCAATAATAATAACACACTTTGAAGATAATGAATGAATAAGTACGACTTAAGAAATGAGTCTGATCATTTAATACATTTTTTCCAACTTTGTCTTTCTCTTTTTCAATACATTCCTATCTATTCTTTTTTATTATTTTTCTTACTTATTCTTTTTATAAATAAAGATATGTATAGGGAAAAAATTATACAAAAATTATCCTACTGACTAAATTGCTATCAATGAAAATAATATATTTTTTTATTGAGAATATATTTTTAAAATTAAAAAATGAATGATTTCGTCTTTGCAGTTGGACCGTGCAAAAATTTCAACTGCCGCAAAACTTCGCGCCAAAATGAGCGAGTGGCAGCCTAGGAAACAGGATTGAATTATTAGATAAGTCTAGGTGTGGAATCGATGTGGGTCCGCGGCTCCGCGCCCACCAACACGGGATCAGAGTGGTAGATTCTGTAATTAAATGGAAATAAGGGGCCATTGTGTTTCTTACGGGCAGCATTGAGTGCCCCGTCGAAAGATGATTTTTATTTTTATTTTTTAGCCATGAACCCAATTGAACGGTGACTTTGACCCTTCTAAACTTACGTGACATTTAGAATGGATATGGAAAAATGAAGTGTACCTAAATAAGAAATATCAGTTTGACCAAAAAAAAAAAAATATCAGTTTGATGAAACATCCGTTGAATTCGAGCAAAAAAAAACATCCGTTGAAAGAATCCACGTTACATGCTTCTCTATTAGGTATTTCTTATGTATTTATCTCTCTAATTTTAGGGTGAGCACATTTTTTTTTTAATTTTTTATATATTGTATTTATTAAGATTAAATTATATGTTGTATCCTGAAATATTTTTTGCATCTAATATAGTAAATTAATTAATTTTTAGGATACTGGTATTACAGGAAAAATATTTGTAATACAGTACTGAAAATTAATTAATTTAAAATATTGGGTGCACAAAAATATTTCAGAATGTAGCATATAATTTAATCTAAATAAATACAATATATAAAAAATTAAAAAAATATACTCACCTCAAAATTAGAGGGATAAACAGATAAGAAGTACCTAATGTGAACCCTTCGTTGAATGGACTAAAAATCTATTTTAATAATAAAAAAGATTATTTCAACTCATCTTTTTTGTTCTTCTCTCTATATCATAAGTACGTTACGTTACGTGCTTTTTTGTTTTTCTCTCTATATCATAAGTACGTTACGTGCATCTAATAATAATAATAATAATAAATTATTATTATTATTATTATTATTATTATATGGAAAGACGTGTTTGATTTTGAGGGGGTTAGGAAGAAAATAAAGTGGAGGCCTCCATGGGTTATGTGTATTCATAATTCTTAAAAGAAATATTTAATACTTCTTGAAACTATCAAATAACTTATAATACACTGGTTCCATTTATATGTCAAAGGAAATGTTTTTTGTTCTATTTATAAATTATATTATTACATTTTTTACATGAATGAAACATTTTACCCTTCATTTTTTATTATATAGATTTTATACCTTTGAGGTAAAGTGTATATTAAGTAAGGGTAAACATGAAAATTTATTAAATTATAAAATAAAATAAATGATATTTAGAAAAAATATATTCTTGTGAAACATATTTGAAATGACTTATAAATAGATTAGTAAAAATAATTTTTTTTAAAATAACACATTTTTTTGGGGTAAAAAAATAGCACTTTTTTTTTTGACTTATAATATGGACTTTATGAATGTTTTTGGGCCCAGAGATGACCATTTGTCTCTAGTACAAGCCCAGAAACTTAAAAGTAATTTTCTGTTGAACAGCTCAAGATACCAATACCACTATACTCTTTATTATAAATTTGTTTTGATCAAAACTTTTGGTCCTTATTATAAGTTCACTTTCAGAGTAATAAATGCATTTTTAACAATTTTGGCCCTATTGATTGCACTAAACAAAAAAAAACTTATTGATGTTGACTCTTGAAACCAATCATAAAGAAAGGTAAAATTGGAAATTTAACTCATGATTAATGAGTTAACTAACTCTCATTGATATACGAGAATTAGTTTTTTTTTTATACCAATAAAGCAAAACAAGTAAAAACAAATAGTCAAAGGGAAACACAAAGGGACTAAGGTCCCAAACCCCTCCTAATATGAGCTACGCTCATCACATCAGCTAAAAGTAACTGATAAAGGCCAGTAGGGGGGTCAGAAAAATGAGCTTCATCAGGGATCTCCACATGAGATAGGACCATGCTCGCCAACCAATCCGCACATTGATTCCCTTCCCTAAGGACATGACAAAACCTGATGTCCCATGAAGGCAGGAAATGCTTGCTCGTATCTTAGCCACAGAATGGGACTCACGAGCCTGCATTACGATTTAGAAAGTAATGCGATGGCAGGCTTAGATAGTCACTTTCAACCACTACATGCCTCCAACT
>JAMWYP010000743.1:24346-80713 GCA_025563575.1 Acacia pycnantha | reverse complement strand
AACAACTCTGTATAGCAAAAGACAACCAAATTTCAACGTAAAAATCACTGAATGTTCAACTAATAGTTATAGTAATCAAATATGACCAATCCCAGGGGGATTTTCCTGAGCCTTATATTCCAGCACACAACACTAATCATATATGCAAGTGATTTTTCATACTGCACAATAGAATATAAGGACTTGAGGTATATTATTTCTGGGAAAAAAGTAGAACAAATTCCAAAATTTGTGATTTCAAAGATAGATTTACATCATGATCGGAGCCACTGTTCAACTGGGATTTCTAACAAAAACTTGAACCGCATGAGTTTACAGCAGAAAAATGGAACTAATTAGTAGGGAGTATGAATACCTATGGGATAGATTGAAATTGCCCATCTTGTAAGGTGTAAGAAGAGGAATAGCGTCAGCTTCAGGAGCCATTTCTGCACAAAACTACAAGTATAATTTTTCTCGGTAAAGTTATTGCCGTTCTGATAGTTTGAAAATCGACGACGAACTCTAGTGGGGATAAATAGAACCGAAATTCACACTGAAAATGAAAATCAACGTCGACGGGACCACTACCTTCTGACGTAATTGATTTTCGGATGACGTTAGTGACGACGTTTTGCATCCAGCAGAGGACTGGAATGCCATATTTAAAAAAAGGGTAAGTATTTGACCAACCAACTATCGACTTAGGAGTACCCAGGGCAAAAATTAAGCTTACTAAAAATACCAACAAACTCTTAAAAAGGAGCGCCTAGCACAACGCCGTTAACAAAAAGTTAATCTCCGTTATCAAAGGTGCAGATTGACCAACGAACTCTTACTTCATGAGCGTCCAGCACAAAATTCAATTTTTTCTAAATTAAATAATTTTTTCTCAATTGTCATTATTCAAAACTACTTGTATAGAACCAACATGTGGTTGGTTAGTAGGTTCTTAAAGCTCAATTGTGTCAATTGTCGTATAACTTATTCCCAACGATACACTATCTATCTTGAATATAATGATATTAAGTTAACGGCAAAATCGAAAAAAAAGAATAATTTTCACATGATAGAGTAAAAATACATACATAAATTTACTCTAATTTATTTGATTAATAAGTATACTTTTACATATTTTAATATAATTCTCTCATATCGTTTATCATACATTTTTTTCTCATAAAAATTATTATTTTATTTTAGAAGAAATTTATATGAGTTTTATTATAAAAATAAATCATATAATTTTTTGTTTAACATTTATAATAAATTATAAAACACCTTGAGTTTTATTTAAATCATATAATTATATTTTTAATTAAAACTTTTGTTTATTTTAACAAATTATAATTTTGAAAAATTTAAAGAATGAATAATTTTTGTCCATAGATATCTATACAAGTAGTTTTGAATAATGACAATTGGGAAAAAATTATTTAATTTAGTAAAATTTAGAATTTTGTGATGGGCGCTCCTGAAGTAAGAGTTTGTTGGCCAATCTACACCTTAGATAATGGTTAGATAACGGAGGTTAACGGTGTTGTGTTAGGTGCTCCTTTTTAAAAGTTTGTTGGTATTTTTGCACTTTAATAGTTTTTGTTTTCACGCCCCTGAACAATAATTGGTTGATCAAATTGCCCCTTAACCATATTTAAAAAGAAAAAGATATTTTCTGAAAGCACCCGTGCCTCTACTGATCATTTTATCTCTCCTCGTGACATATAATGCCAGATTATACTTTATTTTATTTATTATTTAAAAGGTGAATTCAAAATGTAAGAATCTTACTTTAAATAAGTGGGATTTTCACAAAGAAAAGAGTTAAACAATTTTAATTATGCCGCATACAAAGGAAGCAATCCAAATTTAACAAGGGATCCCAAAATGTTGTAGTGCCATTACTGCTTTTCTCAACAATCTCCTCAAAATTAACCCTTCAGAAATCCTTAAGCATGCTTATCATTTCAAGCAAGTCCTAACAATTCACTAACTTGCCATTAATTATCATCTTTTCAACATATATATATATGTACAGATATACATATGTGTGTGTATATATATATATATAGATAGATAGATAGATAGATAGAGAATTTATTTGTTATACTATCGACAGTAAAGTTATGTCAGTCACTTTAAAACTAAATCGTTTTAGGAGTTAGGAGAATTAATGAAGGGTGTTTTGGTCAAATTCATATAATAAATACAAAAATAAAAATATTAAAACACCATTCATTAATTCCCTAACTTTCTAAACGATGTTAGTTTTGGGTGACTTAACATAACCTTATGTAGTGACGTTGACAAACGATAAACTCTCCCTATATATATATATATATATATGTTCTCTCTAAAGTCTTTGTGCAGTTGAGTTGAGTTTGTTTTGCTCGGATTCATCCCATGACAGGCTGTGCCTTTATTAATTATTCTATCCCCATGTGACATCTAATGTAATGTCAGAGATCAATCTTCATTAATGCTAATAATTAATTCAAAATTGCACATTTCTCATCACAAGGCTCATCATTTTACATTTTGTATTGAGAACCGATCACCATTAGGCCTTGGTCACACTAAAAAAATGTAGTCACAAAATAAGTATAATGCTGCAAGTTGGCATGAAAATAATTGAAAACGAGCGGATTTCTCATTCCATGCATATAATTATGTGCTTCTTAGTGCACATACTTCTAATTAGAGGTATGTAAATATTTTTTTTAATTTTTTTATATATTGTATTCATTTAGATTTAAATTATATGTTCTTTACGAGATTTTTTTTTTTTCAGCTATTATCTCAAATTAATTAATTTCTATAATACCTACATAGGACAAATGCAGAACTAGAAATTAATTAATTTAAGATACTGAGTGCAAAAAAAATCTCAGAAAGCAGCATATAATTTAAATATAAATAAATAAAATATATAAAAAAAATTAAAAAAAAATCAAAAAAAAATATTCACATACCTCTAATTAGAAGTATGTGCACCTAAGAAGCACATAATTATGTGCATGGAATGAGAATCAAAACGACAGAGTGGGATTATTTAAAAGGTGAATTAAAAATGTAAGAATCTTACTTTAAATAAGTGGGATTTTCACAAAGAAAAGAGTTAAACAATTTTAATTATGCCGCATACAAAGGAAGCAATCCAAATTTAACAAGGGATCCCAAAATGCCATTACTGCTTTTCTCAACAATCTCCTCAAAATTAACCCTTCAGAGATCCTTAAGCATGCTTATCATTTCAAGCAAGTCCTAACAATTCACTAACTTGCGATTATCATCTTTTCAACATGCATGCATGTATGTATGTATGTATGTATGTTATGTATGCATGCATGCATGCATGCATGCATGCATGTATGTATGTATGTATGTATGTATGTATGTATGTATGTATGTATGTATGTGTGTGTGTGCGTAGATAGATAGATATCTATATAGAGAGTTTTCGTTTGTCATGTATCAAGTCACCCGAAAATTACATCGTTTTGGAGTTAAGGGAATCAATGAAGGGTGTTTTGGTTAAATTCATATAATAAATACAAAAATAAAAATATCAAAACACCCTTCATTAATTCCCCTAACTCTCTAAACGACGTACTTTTGGGGTTAGGGAATTAATGAAGGATCTTTAGTAAAATTCACATAATAAATACAAAAACAAAAATACACTCTTCAAAACACTCTTCATTAATTCTTCTAACCCTAAAACAACATAGTTTTGGGGTGACTTGATATGACCTTATATCAAGTCACAAGCGACGTACAGGGACACACACACACACACACACACACACACACACAACCCTACACACACACCTTACACACACACACACACATACACACACACACACACACACACACACACACACACACACACACACACACACACACACACACACACACACACACACAACACACACAACACACACACACTCACACACACACACACACACACACACACACACAACACACAACACACACACACACACACACACACACAACACACACACACACACACACACACACACACACACACACACACACACACACACACACACACACACACACACACACACACACACACACACACACACACACACACACACACACACACACACACACACACACACACACACACACACACACAACAATCTAAAGCTCCCATTAATTTTTGGGTGAGTAAGTAACAGTATACATACACAAATACAAAAACAAACATACATAAAAACTCCAACATTTTACACACACACACACACACACAATCTACAGCTGACATGATATACCTTATATCAGAGTACATGACAAATACACACACACACACACACACAACACACACACACAAAAACTCACCATTTTACACAAACAAAGGTGTCAAAGTTTGAAAAGAAAGAATACACACACACACACACACAATCTAAAGCTCCCATTAATTTTTGTTGAGTAAGTAACAATACATCAAAAACAGTAAAAGATACAACATAAAAACTCCCATTTTATAAAACAGGGGTGTCAAAGTTTGAAAAGAAAGAGTTAGTCTAAATGAAATAGGGGAATTAATATCACAATCCTTATACTTTCACCGATTATAGTTTTGAGTCAGGTCCCTATGCCATCATCCAGAACTGTAGCTAGTAATTGAGCAAACAATAAGGATTCAATAAAAGGGGAAAAATATAGGGACCTGATTTATAATTTAGTGAAAGTATAAGGACTGCTGTATAGCGAGGAATTAATCTTCTTGAAGCCTATTGCTTTTCATCAAGTCCTTTGATATAAGTTCCTTGAAGAGCTCTAATTCATTTTCCAAGTGAAGATCTCCCAAGCGATAATAAGTAAAAATTAGGAGATGTGGAAGATCGATTCTTACAAAACTTTGAATCAAATTCTCATAATATATAATATTTATGAAGTAGGAAGGAGATTTCCTTCTCTTAATCTTCCTTATACAATTCTTTCTCAGCATTTAACATTTTTAGCATTTATTATTTCAATCTCTTCCATATTTAACTTTGATCTTTTCAATAGTTGTATTTAATGATTTTGGTAAAAAAAATAATAATAAGTGAAACATGTATACGTAATGAAAATATGAAATATGAGTATTTTTTACCTAAAAAAAAATATTAAATATGAGAACTGGGAAAAAATTCCTTTTTATAAGATGCTGCCAACCAAAAAGTAAACAATCTGCTACATTAGCGGATTGTGAATCGAAATATATATATATTTTTAGATTGAGTGTATCAATAAAAAATTGTAAATAATTAATTTTTTTATGTAAAAATTATATATTATTCTCCCTGAAACTAAAGTAATTATGTAACCTAAAAGACAAACCGTTTTAAGCGTGGCGGAATCCATACAACATGCTATTGCAGCAAGAAATGAGAGCACTCATTGAATAATCGCCCCGATGCGTACGTTGTCGGACTTTGTTTTGTTCGGATTCAAGAATTGATATTTTCTGGACCCTTCATGACAGGTAGCAGTGCCTTCATTTATTATTTTTTCTCCTCGTGTGACATGCCAGATTATATTTTATTATAGGTGACTTCAAAATGTTCATGTGAGAGTCATGCTTATTTTATATTGTTATTGTATGAGCGTTGTAGGTCCAAATGAGAGTCTCAGGATATTTCTGTATTACTATCATCGACTTCTAATTGTAAGATAACATTTAAGAGTTGATTTTGATCATAATTATAAGAAAAAATTCTAATTTTTATCAATTTACAACCAGAATATTTTATTGGTACTTTCTCAATAATAATTAAACCCAATAATAATTTAATACACCTATATATTTTATAAAGTGAAATAATGCTTTAATGCATTAATGTCATATACATCAATGTATTTTTATTTTTAAATTTTTTAATAAAACAATTTTGAGCAATTTTTGTCTCATTTAATAATGGTATCATATTACATTATTTCAAAAGAGTGACTAGAAGTTGTTGAGGGAGATTGACAACGTCTGACTATGTGAGATGGAATTGTATGTGAGATAGGAGAATAGGACAAAAGAATGAGAATGAGTAATTGGATGCTATTTTAAATTTTGAATAAGTATTTTAAAATAAATATAATTAACTAATTTAACTACTATCTGTATTCACTCTTAAATTATATAAATATGTCTTATAATTAGAATCGAAAGGGGAGTAATATTTTGAACTTGACATCTCATATTTAAATGAAAATCACACAAGGTTACTGGGCAAGAAAATAATCACAAAAAGTTTCATATTAAATTCCATCTTGTGATTATTGTGAATAAATTCATTTTATTTTTCATAAATATTTTTTTCTTGTCTATATTTTTTATTTTTTAAAATGCATTTAAAATTTCCTTAAAAATATCTTCTAATGGTTAAATGCTTTTCATGTTGTCAAAATTCTCGAGAGTTTTCCTTTAATGTAAATTTTAGAAATCTTAATTTTCTAATACTTATTTATTTCTACAACATTATTTTCTAATTATTTTTATTAATAATTTTAACAACTAATAAAGCCATTTTGACAACATGAAAAACCATTTTAACAACGGAACATTTTTGTAAGAAGAATTATGTAACTTATTCACAACTAATCACAAAAAAGTCCTTAGAAATTGCCAAAAGCCTTTTACTACCAAAGCTTATCACTTTAACCTATCAAAATTTAAATTGAAACTTTCAAAGCTCCAAGCTTGTTAGAAGTAAATGCGGAGATAATGACAACGCCTGACTATGTGTGAGAGCTCAGAGAAATTGTATGTGAGATAGGAGAGGTAGGACAAAGAATAGAGAATCAGAGTAATTGGATGCTATTTTAAATTTTGAATAAGGGTATTTTGGAAAAATAAATATAATTAACTAATTTAACTACTATCTGTATTCGCTCTTAAATTATATAAATGTCTTATAATTAGGATCGAAAGGGGAGTAACATATTGGAACTTGACATCTCATATTTAAATGGGAAAATCACAGTGAGGTCCCAAGGTATAGAAATAAACACAAAAAGTCCCATATTGAATTCCCCTCTTTTTGTTATTAGTTGTGAATAAATTACGGAATTCCCCTCACAAAAAAATCTCATTGTCAAAATGACTTTTGTTAAAATGTCCATATGAAAATCTCGTTGTAAAAATGGCTTCTAATGTTGTTAAAATAGCTTTGCATGTTGTCAAAAATTCTCAGAGTTTTTCCTTTAGCGTGTAGAATTTTAGAAACCTTGAGATTTTCTTGCAACATGAAAAGTTATTTTGACAACATTAGAAGCCATTTTCACAGCGAGATTTCCATAGGGACATTTAAAAAAAATAATAAAGCCATTTTGACAACATGAAAAATCATTTTAACAACAAGACATTTGTGTAAGGAGAATTCTGTAAACCAATCACAAAAAAGTCCTTAGGGATTTTTTTGTAAGGGGAATTTGGTGTGGAACTTTTTTGTGATTATTTTTGTACCTTGGGATCTCACTATGATTTTCCCTATTTAAATTGCCAAAAGCCTCTCTTACTCGGACCAAAGCTTATGCCTTGTAGGGGGACAATCAAACTTTAAAATGAAGCATTGTGGGAAACATCCTAACTCTTGGGTGCCTAAGTAAATGCTTAAGAGTGATAAACGGCTTGTCCTGCCCGATATTATTAGTATCACCTAGGAGGAAGGTAGATTTTACCTTTCCTTTAGATCGTGGGTGAACCCAACCCCTTTTCTAAAATTTGTGTATAAAAAATGAAGGAAGACAATTTTATAGTTTTAGTTTTAAGTTTTTAAAATATCCTTTCAATTTTTTTTTTTTTTTGGAATTAGAAGAGTGTCAAATGACGTAGATTTTTGTCCCTCAACAATCAGTGTGAGTTGGAGCTTTTTGTACCTTAGCCTTATGTTTATAATTTAAAATTAATTAAGGATTGCATATAAGTAAATCTAGGATTGTTCTCTCTTCTAGTCATTTATTGATTCTTAACTAATCTAAATGTCATGTAAATACAATTTAATAAGAAAAAATGGTTTTAAGTTTTTCAAATTAATAACTAAAAGAGTAATATAATGCATGTATTAAATGTTAAACTATTTTTTTTTGTCTTTTCTTTATAAAATGGGATGGATATGAGGAAACAAATTTAATGGCTTTCCTAGCTTCTTAAAATGATTTGGAAGTTAGTTTATCATCAAGTCAAATCATCAAGTCAAATTAAAAACCTCAACCAATCACATTGAATCCAATTGATCTAATTAATAACTAATCCTTTGTTGATAGCACTATTGCGACACTCAATTTAAAATAAATCTTTCACAAGCACTAGCAATCACATAGAATGCATAATTTCATTAATTCAAAAATAAAAATAAATTCAATACATAATCCAAGTGCACCAACATAAAATTGAATATAAGAGCAATCCATCATAGATAAATAATCACTCATCTAAATTTCACAAACATATACCAACACAAAATTAATCCAAACTGAACACAAAGGAACACTAATAAACTCTCATTGGCAACACATTAAAAACATTAAAGCTCTACCCTTCAAGTAAATTAGCCTCTCGTCAACTTAACCATAGTCAAAACATCTTCACAACACTGTAAATTCATGGAAAATAGGTACTGACCGAATGAAAGCGGAAAAGAGGGAAAAGAAGCTCGCCGGAAAACAAAAACACTCGCCAGAAACTACAAAAACTCGCTGGAAATCTAGAATTAGAGCTCTAGAAAGAGAATCTAAAGATGATGGTGGTGGTTTTGACTGTGAATCTGAGTTGGTGAAGAAGACAAAGATATGGTAGTAAAGAGAAAGAGACTTGTAACATCCCAATTTTTAAAGCGAAATAAATTTTTTTTCTTCTTTTCAAATCAGAGTAGAGCATCGGAGCAAATAAAATATTGAGTAACTGATACAACATTAACTGTGGCGTAGCTGCCTGTTCATAAATAATGATACATTTATCGGTACATGTCTTATATATCTTAGATCGGGTCTTTACGTGGTCTTCACGCGTGCTGTTTACTCTGCTTACTCTTAACCTCCGTCCTTGGTTCTCCGGACCCTGATGCTATAGTAAGAGCTGAGGTCCAATACCCATCGAACCCCAGGTAACGGTTAACCTCATGCTTATATAAACAATATATGCATAACATATATTTCTAATATTACAGCAATGGTCAAGCCAGTACGTCGTATGATCATTCAATAACAAATACAATAATATGTAAAGTTAATTCTGGACTGCACTATTCACCAGTGCCACGATGTACGGTCGTGTCCTCAGCGCTAGGAAAACTTATCGGCATTATTATGACTATAACCCGTAAAGTCAGTAATTAGTGATCTAAGTCCCATACCTTAGTCACAGTGCATGTCTAGGACAGTGTCCGTTCATGGCTTTATGAAAGTATCCACAACATATATAAGCATACTATAAGCATCAGAGTCAGTGTTACAATACGCGTCCGTACCTTCGTTGATGAATACAGTACGTCTGTATACGGTACGTCTGTCGGTCGGATCGCAATCACAGATATCCTATAAGGATAATATCGCATTTATTAATTCATAATTCATATCCTAACAGATATTTTAGTCATAAATGACCATTTTACCCTTGACCTTAGAAAATCGCTACCCGATAACATTTCGCCAGAGCTTCGCTACTCTGACTCCCAACTTTCAGAAACTCAATCCCTACCATGTTTTTATCTCGTCAGGCATCTTTCAATGCAATGAGGCATAAAAACAAGAATAGGAATTTCATTTCCTACTCCCTAGATCTAACTAACAATTCTACTAAGAACTACTAAACAAAAGACTAGAACTTAAAAGCTAAGGACCGAAGAACTTAGCCAGAACTTTGCTACTCATTCTCCAAAGCTCCTCCTTCTCTCTTTCACTCTCAAGTTTCGAAATGATCAAGAGATTTTGGTGTGAATTTTACAAATGGATGAAGGCCTATTTATAGAAAAATCCTATGGCATGTTTGGTAATTTCTTTGAACTTCTTCTTCTTCATTCTTGGCCTTTAGATCTAGGGTTTTCATTGAGACTTCATACTCACCCTCCATCCCTTCTATCTGACCTCCCCTTCTCTCTCTCTTCCCTATCATCTTCCAAAATGATGTCACCTTATCCCTTAAGGATTTTCTCCTACCGATTAAATCCCCTGCTCAGTGTTCTAATCGCATATGCCTATAATTCTCAAATATTTTTTGAGGTAATCTTTGAAGTTTATGTAATCACTTGAGGAGTATTTGGATTAACAAAGATTATGGTCCAATTAGGGGTCTTTACTAGCCCTTTTGGTCATTTTAGGATTAACGCCGACGGTTACGAAAATGACTTCGGAGATAACCCACTTCGGGATAAAAATACACTTGTTTATAATAAGTCCTTATGTTTGATACTTAGTTCACATATTTCAAGATACGATTTAATTTCTATCGGTTCTCACTTATCCTATTTGCTTTTTCTCCAAAATATCTTCTTTTCTTCAGCATGCCAACTTGACACTCACATTAAACACATACACACACACGGCTCCCCCCCCTCCCTTTTGACTTTTCAACTCTTTGATTTTATTTAATTAACTTATATTTAATTAGCAAGAAATTCTCCCATTGGCTCTATAGGTACTAACATGGATTTAGACTTTTTAAATGTTAGAATTATTGTAAGCCCTTGGATCTTGCTTTATGAGATTCAATCCTAACCATTGCTTTATGTTTTGACTTGTCAAAGTTGATTAATAAGATTGTTTAGTGTCTTAATCCTCTCCTTTGTTGATCAATTAGGCTTTAGGGATTTCATGTATTTAATCTTATACATTCTCTTAATCATTCCTAATTAATTAACAATCATCTTTTTGCTAATCTTGACCCTTTATTGGTCATTAATCTTTAATTAGGGGTTTTATATAGTTAACTTTGGACATTTCCTTTATTCATGCTTAAACAATTAGCAATTAATTATTTATTTAATCACCTACTAATTGTTGACAATTTTATTAAATTGGATTAATTATTTTCTCACAACTATTGTGTTTACATTGGTCATTTATGCACCATGCATTATTTTAAAAATCATAGGGTAACTTATGTTCCCCAAAATAAAATTAGATTTTTGCCTCTTTAAATCCAAGGAAAATAATCTAGTAAATTACTAAAATTAGAGACAACATACTTTCCTATTTTTAATAGGTATTTAATTGCCTCTTAAGACATTATAATAATCTCAGGGTATTTTTATGATCCATAAATATGTTTAGGGATTTTGGCCATTTGTTCATTCTAATTCTAAGAAAACTGCCCTAAAAATAGAATAAACACAACACATAATTTTGAGATCACATATTCACCTATTTAGAATAGGTATTATTTATCATAATATAATATTTAAGATAAATAATTATCCGGGTATTACAAGACTTATGGCAATGACACTGTAATACCCAGATTTTATTATCTGGACTATTATGAATAAATTGGATATTTCTGATAAGTGAAAGTAATGTCTCCTGACTTGTGTGAATTTAGCCTATTATTCTAAGTTGAAATTCTGTAGGAAATCAGGGAATTTAAGGGCCTAAGTACCAAAATGACCAAAATACCCTCGGAAAGGGTAAAAGACTTAGGAAAATTATGAAAAATCCTAAAAGGCGTAGAAATGACCAAGTGAATTAGGCGAATATATTATCTCTAATTATGGTAAATTAATAAATTATGAACTTGGAGAAATTGTATAAGAATGTTCAAAAAGTAATAAAAAGACCAAAATACCCTTGTAAATTATAGAATAATGCAAGAGGCATGGAAATTCTAATGTTAATGCAAGAGTATGAAGGTAATGAGGTGTTCTAAATAAGAAAATTATCAACTTGTGATAATTAAGTAATTAAGTAATATTGGGCTAATTACTTAAGCATAAGCAAAGGAAATTCACAAGTAATTATGTAAAACCCTAAAATTAGTGGTTTTATTTTAAAATTAGTAAAAACATGTTTACTAATTAATTGGAAATTTTGGAGAAAAATAGTTGAATTTAGGTATTTTTAAGCCTAAATACAAGAATGGACCAATTAGGGATTTTTGTGAAATTTTTGGAAAAAAGTAAATAAATAAATCATTAAATAATTAATTAAATAAAAAATAAATATTTATTATAATAATTAAAGGGGCAGCCGAAATTTCCAAGAAGAAAAGAAAAAAATTTGAAGATAAGATCAAATTGAATTTTTGTAGATATTTGTATTATTATATAATATAATTTATTAAAGTGAAAAATGATGAACAATAATTTAATAATTAGGAAACGGATCCTATCTGGAGATCTAGGAATGAGATTTCCAAAGTCAGGTTAGATTATTGATCAGTGGAATTTTATCTTCCGTTAGACTCTCACGGAAGTTAATTCTGAAGCCGTTTGTGCATTTTCCTAATAAGACGAAATAGGGAAATTCTGAGAAAATGCCAGATAGCCAAGAGGACGAAAAGGTTATGTTGTGACATTTGAAAAAGAATTAGGAATTTTCATGGACATATTTGGAATCAGTGCATTCTTGTCCATAAGCGGTTGCTTCCAGAATTGCGTTTCGAAACCGTCACGTTTTTCCGTAAAACTTCTACCGAACACTAATGCCCTATATGGAACCAAAATTTAGGTTAACTTGGACATTTCTAGTAAGTGAGAACTTGTCTTCAAAGTTGTAAATCCAGAATTTTGAGATTTCTCCGAAATTACGCGAATCAGGTACCGATCGGGGAAATCAGGCAGAAAAGCTTCTGGAAGGTGACATGTAATACCCTAAAATCTGACTTAGGGAAAATATCATAAATGAGTAAATATACCTATTGAAAATAGGTGAATATGAGGTTTCAAACACCTTGTATTGAGTTTACCTTGTTGTTAAGGTAATTTCTCTTGAAGTTAGATAATTTGCAAATAGGTTCCCTAAACACATCATGGTTATAAATACCCTGTGAAAGCTATAAAAGAGCAAAGTAAAAATCTATTTAAAATAGGGAAGGATATTTTCCCTAATTTAGGTAATTTATTAAGTTACAAACTTGGAGAAATTGTAGAAGAATACTCAAAAAGTAAGGAAATGACCGAAATACCCCAAGAATGCTAAGATAATGCAGGAGACATGAAAACAAAGATGTCAATACAAAAGTATGAAGGTAATGAGGTGTTCTAAGTAAGAAAATTATCAACTTGTGATAATTAAGTAATTAAGTAATATTAGGCTAATTACTTAAGTATAAGCAAAGGAAATTCACAAGTAATTATGTAAGACCCAGAAATTAGTGGTTTTTGTTTTAAAATTAGTAAAAATATGTTTACTAATTAATTGGAAATTTTGGTGGAAAATAGTTGAGTTTAGGTATTTTTGAGCCTAAATACAAAATGGACCAATTAGATAATTTTGTGGAATTTTTGGGAAAAATTAAATGAGTAAATGATTAAATAATTAATTAAATAAAAACAAATAAATATTTAAAAAAAGGGCCAATAAATATGCCCCAAGAAAGGAAAAAAATGAAATAAGAAAAAGAAAAAAATAGATGCAACTTGCAATTATAATAATAATATAATTAATTAAAGTGAAATATTATGAATAGTAATTTAGAAATTAGGAAACGGATCCTATCTAGAGATCTAGGAATGGGATTTCCAAAGTCAGGATAAAATATTGATCAGTGGAATTTTATCTTCCGTTAGACTCTTACGGAAGTTAAATCTGAGGCCGTTTGTGCATTTTTCTAATAAAACAAAATAGAGAAAAATGTAGATAGGCATATTTTTGGATATGAAGAAAATAAATTCTAACTCAACATCTAGGAATTAGTTTGAATTTATCTGGACATATTTGGAATCAGTGAATTTTTCTGAAGAAGTTGATGATTTCAGAAATGCGTTCTGAAACCGGACATGTTCGGACACATTTTTCGAGGAACTTCAGACTGACAGTTGGAGCCCTATATGGGATCAAAATTTAGGTTAACTTGGACATTTCTAGTAAGTGAGAACATGTCTTCAAAGTTGTAAATCCGTAATTTTGAAAGTTCTCCAAATCACGCGAATCACGACCGATCTTAGAAATTCTATTAGACCGGTTTAAAGCAACCCAAGTCACCATTTTTGGACCACTCCAAAACAGCCACATCACTCCTTAATTTCGGCCAAGATGCTTCCATGGACAAGGATTAAACACCATTTTGTGTTGAATTTCCATGGTTAAGAACAACTTCAAAATTCCATTTGTATCCTTTGAAAAGTCTATAAATAAGAGGCCAATGCTCTTGAAATCTTCACACCATTTTGAAGAGCTCCTTGGGCCGAAATCCTAGAGGGAGAAAGAAGAGAGAGAAGCTCGAAAAATTGTGAGGAAAGTCTTCAACGGGTAAGTCTTTCGGTCTTTAGCTTTTAAGTTCTAGTTTTTAGTTCAATAGTTGGTAGAATTGTTAGTTAGATTTAGGAAGTAGGGGATGAAATTCCTATTCTTGTTTTTAGGCCTCATTGCATTGAAAAAATATGCCTGAAGAGGTAAAAACATGGTAGGGATCGAGTCTCCGAAAAGTTGAAGCTTGTGTAGTTCTTTCAAAAGTAGGGGTTGTAATGCTAGAATAACCTTTAATTTTTCAAGTATGATTGGATATCATATGGGAGGGCTATTTTAGTCTTTATTTTCGAAAATCAAAATGGCGTCGAAGTTCTGGCGAAATTTTGGGAAGAAAATTTGTCATATGGTATGCATGTATGTGCTATGTGTATTGTATGTGGTAGTTGATAGCTCGTCATATGTTTTGTATACATTGATATGTTGGTGTTTATACGGAAGCGATACATATGCATGCTATGGGCGATACATCGTATGCTATGGGCGATACATCTGAATGCTAGGGGCGATACATTTGCATAGGTTGCGTGCTTATATATACTTTGATGATATGAATACTTGTGGTACATATGTTGCGTGTATGTAAGTATGAGGTTAACCATTACTCGAGATCCTATGCGGATCTCGGCTCTTAACATAGCGTCAAGCTCCGGAGGACCGAGGACCGAGGGAGAAAGGCAAGCAGCCCAAGTAGAAATCTTGGAATTTGAAGATTTCCTTTGCTTTAATCTCATTTGGAAGCTTTTCTTTTGTTGTTCCAAAGGAAGCCTTCCTCTCGTTATTATATACTTTTGAAACACACGGTTATTGTAATCTGTTGTTGTATTCAAACTTGTAACTTACTACCTTTTATATATACATATCAGTTACTCAATTGCTCCGTTGCTCTACTCTGATCATTTTGAAATGATGTTTGATAAAAAAAAAATTATACTGCTTTTGAAAAGTTGGGATGTTACATGACATGTGGCCACCTCCCATTGGCCAATCCCCTTGGTTTTTGTGCCATGGAGTTCGGCCAAGTGTGAAAAGGAAGGGGATTAACTTGTTTGCAAAGTTTTGATTCCAACGGTCCAGATCGATTCTCACAAAGTTGATCCGACGGCCGAAACCCTTCCTCCTTTTCTATAAATACCCCCCTCCCTTTGCATTTTTCACTCCTTCTTCAAGCAAGAAACCGAATTCTAGAGAGAGAAAGTAGAGAGAGGTGCTCTGGGAAAATCTGTAGCGAAGCTCTGGGTAAGTTTTTCGGTACCGAGCTTTAAGCTTTCGTAGTTCTTTCGTAGTTAGAGTAGTACTGCTAGTATAGCCTTTAATTTTTCAAGCATGATTGGATATCATATGATAGGGCTATATTAGTCTAGAATTTCAAAAATTATCATTGGGTCAAAGTTCTGGCAAAATTTTGGAAAATCGGAGCCAAAGTAATCTAAGTCCATGGCGAAATTCCTGACATTAGGGCATAGGGGCAAAATGGTAATTTTTTACCTAAAATGCCTACCGTAATGTCAAATCACTAATGAAAGTGATATTACTCTTATAGGATATCGAAACTCGATCCGCCGTTCTGTTACGCCCGACGTGCCGTTGGACATTTCACGTTTTAGTAAAAGTAACGTTTTCACCTGTAGTACTTAACGCCGTCAACGAAGGTACGTTCGCGTCTTGTAACACTAATCTAGTGCTGCTTGTATACATATATGTGATAGGTACATTCACGGATAGAGTGTCTTGTCTTACAGGTCACCGACTCGGATTGAGGCTCTATCTAGGGTCACCGACTCGGATAGGGATTTTGTTTGGGGTCACCGCTTTGGATAGAGATTCGTTAAGGGTCACCAAACGGATAGAGATTCGATTAGGGTCACCACTTATATGTACTGCTTCTTTGTTTATGATCTCATCATCATGAATCATACAAATAATTTTATACTCTTGTGTTGTTGTCGAAGCTGCTATGTCATGAATACCCGCCATCCGTGATAATCAATGTTTTATTTGAGCATGAGGTTAACCGTTGCTACTGGGTCCGATTGCAATGGACTCCTCACTCGATATAGCTTCAAGGCCTGGAGGACCAAGGACCAAGGATAAAGACAAGCGGGCCGCGTAGAGACTCGGTTGAAGACTTCCTTTCGATGTTCCACTGGCACCGAGTAGGCTCAAGGTCGGAGGGCATGTAGCACTCAGTGAGCTCTTTAAAATCCTGAGATGTCGCTTATCGTTTCCGTATTTACCTATGAGAACAATAGAATGTCAGATCAATACTATGTTACAATCACACAGTTATCGTTTGAATGGGAATCGATTACTATTACGCTAGAATCTCTCACTTGATTTAAAAAATGGAATTGGGATGTTACAATATGACAAAAATCGCTCAAAATTATGTTATATAAAAAAGTATAATTTAGGTGTATATGACATTAATGAGTTGCAAACATTATTTACTTTATAAAATATATAGGTGTATTATTAAATTATTATTGTCTCTAATCATTATTGAGAAAGTATAAATAGGGGTATTATAGAAAAAAAATGACAAAAGTTAAAACTTACTCTTATAATTAGGACCAAAATCAACTCTAAAATTTGCTCCTATAATACCAGAGGGAGTACAACTTATTTGTTCTATTTCAAATAAGTTTTTTTTTTTATTAACATCCATTGAGAGCAAGTGGAAATGGACTTGCTCTCCCTTAACCACCTCCTCAATTCGAGGCGTGGAAATAGAGAAAATGGTATTGGGAGCTCTTCTTCCATGACCATGGGCCCAACTCGGGACGAATCCATATTAATTGGAACCGAAGGTTTTAGTGAACCGGATGGGAAACCAAAAAAAAATTAAAAAATTATTTTTTTATATTATCATCCAATATCCGGTTTGGTGTTTATAGCTACCCCTCCCAATAAAAATATTTCCTCTAAGACTCGAACTCAAGACCTAGAGAAATCTAGCAGGGCATTATACTGCTAAACCAACTCTATGTTGGTTCAACTAAGTTATTTTTTAATAATCAAATTAAAATTATTTTGAAAAGCACTTTCAATAATAAAAAAAATTATGATTGTAATAAATGTATATTGACTTATACTAGTTTTTATAAATATGATAAATAAATGTTTAGACGGTTTAGAATTACTTTTATCTTTTTTGATTGAACAAAAAATTACTTTTAAAAACTCAACATGCTCTTTAATTATTAATTTGAAATATATAAAATCTCAATGTCAAGAAAATTAAACTGGATTAGTTGATAATTTGTTTAAATGTGATGTTAACAGCCTTACATAAACCATTGTTAAAAAAACGGAAAAACATGTAAGCAATTTCAAAGTGACATAAATTAACAAGAAACTTTAGATATGGAAAGCTACACCATAACATATTTATAAGCCCGGTTGGGATAAATATGATAGAAGTGGTTTTTTTAGATGAGCTTTAACAGATGTTGTTTCTTAAAAGTCAGATTGTAGATGTGATTTATGTTTGGGTAAGTGATAGTAGAAGTAATTTTTTTTTTCCAGATAAGCTCTTGTTTAGCATAGTATTTGAAAAGTCAGGAAAATAACTGAAAAGGACATGAATCTTTTATATATGTGTGTGTAATAATTCAAGTAAAAAATTAAATTCAAATGTAAATTTGTTAAAAATAGTAAAATTCTCATTAAAAAGTATATATTAAAATTTTTTATTTTTTATTTAAAGAAAACCAGAAAATATGTATATTGAAAAAGTACGAAAAGTATAAATACTTTTGAAAAAACAAAAAGAAGAAAAGTATAAAAATAATTTTATCCCATAATTTTTTAATAAAAGCATATAATTTTAAAAATTTTAACACGTTATTTATGTAACAGAAATATAAAAAGAATATAATAGTTTCTGTCAGTGTTATATTACTTATTTTAAAAAATTCAAGAATTTAAAAAAATTGGTAAGCGCGTAACGAAGATTAAAGAGACTGGAATACTGGAATGTATGTGTTAATAGTAAATTGGAAGAATTAAAGGGCAACGGTAATGGAGCCAATCAAGGCAGACTAATTGGTAGAGTCGGAAAATCGGACCGGCTTGATTTTAAACCTTGGCCTTTTAAGGGCTGGGTTTAAAAATTAGAGGAGTTTAATGAATAAGCCTTGTAGGGCTGGCCCTATAGGGGCTCAGGCTTAAATGGGCCATCCCTATAGGCACTTTTAATTTATTATTATTATTTTTTGGATGTTTGGATTCACATATGATGGTAATTTACTAATTTATATGTATTTTGTATTTGTTAGAGTTATTTTTCCATTTAAATACAAATACATAATAAATATACTCTAATTTTATGATTTGGTTTATTATTTGTTGTAGGTAAAGATTATGGATATGTTCATGATACGAGAGAAGAAATTCATGATATTCTTACTCATGAACTAGAGCCTACTCAAAGCAAAGCATAATTAAATGTCGTTGAAATTGATGATAGTGGCGAAGATGACGACAATAATAGTCATCATACTAATGTTTCTTAGTGATATGCTTCTTATATTTTATGTGAGTTATTTGTTAACATATAGTTTACTTTTGATTATGAATTAATATCTGTGCTTATTTGTTGGATGATTTTTGTTGTTTTGATATTAATGTTGACAACATTTATTTGATAAATTAAAACTTTAATTGATGTAATTTACTAATTATATTTCTTTAAAAAAAAGTGAAGGAAAAATAGTTAAAATTTGAAATAGTAACTTTCGGGTCTGGAGGGCCGGCCCTAACCCTAGTGCTCTCAGGCCGAGCTTTAAAAAACATATGTTTTTCTTACCCGGCCCTGTAGGGCCAGTCGGCCTGATTCCTATCTCTACTAATTGGTGGTAATAGGAAGGACATTTATGGAATTTCAGAAAAGAGAGACCTGTAACGGTCATGGAGCAATGGAGAGAACAAAAAGTTAGAAGCTAATTTTTTCACCTAGAAGCTGAAAAAAGATCGCTTCACCTAAAAGCCACTTTAAAAAAGTTGATCACCATAAAAAGCCATGTTTTTTTCTTTTGATATATCATAAAAAGCCATGTTAAACGGATGAATTCAGCGTTTTCTTTCGAGATGGGATTTGGCTTTTGCCAGGTCTCACTGCCCTGCCAAACATATACATTATATAAAAATAACTCATCATCGAACAAAAAGAACATTCATATAAAATATAGAAAATAAAAAGAGCCGCGTTGCTCATAAAGTATAAAAAATTTTAACGTGGAAAACTCCCTCAATGTGAGAAATAAAAACCATGGGACCTAGTCTAGAAAACCTTCATTATGATTAATATTTACAACAATCTTCCACAATTCTTGACTCAAGTCAGGCTCTTTTTTTTTTTTTGGGGGATAACTCAACCATTAATCACTGTCAACTTTGTGAAAATCACCACAATGATAATACAGAAAATGAAAACTACATACATAACCCAAGTTTGACTACGACCTAGAACTTGTTTTTGATTAAGGAATTTAAAATGACAACCTCAAGTGGTCAAAGCTTTTGTTTAAGATGAACTCCTAACAACAGTAACGTTTTCTTCAAATTTCAGAATTCACATTCTCTAGTTGACACCTTTCTTTCTTCACTGCTTCCATGTCATCACCTTCTTCTATTATTTTGAATAGTATCATTAGGCCATCATTCTCAAGTTGTTTAAACACACAAGGCATGCAAGTCTCTTCTCAGTGAGTGACCTTAGTTTCATCCTGAAGTGAATAAGAATAGACAAAAATTATTCTTACTATGTAGTAAGAAAATTTGATATTTTCTCCCAGAAAAAATAGAGAACTGTACAAACAAAGTTATAAAATGGTAATTATTATTTTTTTCAAAGAAAAAACATTATATTCAAAAAACAAAGCAATAAACTAGAAACATACATGTGCATCTAAAAGGTCTGATTGTGAGCTCTTCAATTTTGTTTCATCAGTACTTGAAGTTGCTATTTGAGGCTTCTCAGAAGTAAAGATTGAAGGGATCTAAGACCCCAAAAATAGAGAAATTATTGTCAATGAAAGTTAGTAAATTATCAATAGTGTAAAAATTGAAGGAGGGTAAATGGAAAGAGTAATTATTTACCAATGGAGGGCTCTTTTCGGTAGTAGTTGATGGACTTCCCATTGCCCATTTTTCTGATCTTTCTCCAATAGATGTTTCAATATCCTGCACAACATTGAACGACATTAGTTTCTTGTTTCTTTGACAGTAAAGCATTAGAATATAGTCTTCCGTAGAAAAGCATTGGTAAATAATTACTGTGACATTAGTTTCTTGTTTTTGTGATAGTAAAGCATTGAACGACATTAATTAACCTTTTTTGAATCATGAGGATGCATATCATGTTCTGTTTTGGGGAGCACTTGGTGATCAAGTGTGGTTCCCTTTCCCTTGCCCTCAATGCCAACCAAATTATCCTAAATATACAAAAAAGCACCATGAAATTATATCATTTACCATAAATTCCACCCTTGTCAAGAAAAACTGTATTCTTACATGTGGACACTCATTTTCTGAATAAACAACAAATGCTGTTGGTGATGACTTGCTTGATTCTGGTTCCATGATTTGATTTGTTGTGAGAGCTACTTCATCTAATTTTGAACCTTCTTGAGAAATTGGCTCCATTGTTTCCTTTATAATGTGTTACATAGCACAAATAAGCCATTCAACTTGCAGTTAGTTCTAGCTCCATCTCTTCAGTAGGAGTGATCTTTACTAGTTAATTTAATTTTTCAATATATAACCAAGAAGGTGTTTCTCGGGGATTTGCTCTTAAAATATCTGAATTAGATGATGGTTTGAATGGTAAAGTATGATGATCTTACTTGAGGAGATACAATTTGTGAAGGAGCAACGAATGGCACAGGTTTGTTGGTTTGTTCTGAATCCTTGCCTTCATCAGCTTCTGATTCTGGACTTTCTTCATCACTTGCCTCTGCTATTTCCTTAATCTGCAAACATATGGGGGACCAAAAAGAAGTTAAAAAATTCTAGATTTATATTATAGATAATGCACCAGAATTTGGAAGCAATCAAGAAGGCAATAAGTAAAGAGAGAAATATAATTGTTGGCATCTTAGGTGTGGTGGATTATAGGAAAGTATAATATACATACATATGTTGAGCCATTGTTTTGTTTGGTTGTTGGCGGATCCCTCTTTATAGTCTTCTTTCCTAATTGTATGACCCTCTGAACAATAACAAAATATATCAAAGAATTGCAGTCATTCATTAATGATCAAGTAAACGGTAAAAGACAGAGAAAAAAATGTGGATTGAATGAATTAATTTATTCTTCTATGGGTGAACTTCATAAATTTAAGTTTGGTGTATGAATGGTCAATTGTACTGTCTCCATTTGCTATTTCTTTCATTCGATTGGCCATTTTATTTTGGTACTTACATTAAACATCTGTTCAATAGTATCAAGTGCTTCCTCGTTGCCCACGTCACCCTCGGATTCATTCAACCAGTCCCAATAACCTAACCAAACAAAACAATTCCAATACATATGGTAATGAGAAAAATCATATCAAGTACATATGTAGCAATTGTAAATAATTAATTAACCATTTGGATGCTTACTCCCATGGAACTCATCATGAGCTGAAGTTAAAGAGATATTGGGACATCTCACTACTTTACGGATCGTGACGGTATGGAAATCAATTGCAGAGCAGATAGTATGAAGTTTTGGTAGACCTGCAAGGCCTATCATAAATAGCTCTGGGAAGACATGCTTGATGTCCAACTCTTGTGTGGTGCCCTGCTTCCTTTCAAATACTTGCTCAAGCTCTGGCACTCTTGTTATTAACAATGTCAAGAGCTGTGGAAGGCTACCACGTCTGGAGATAGAGAATAGACATTTCAAACTCTCGCAGTCTTCCACAAGAATAATGCAGAGATTTGGGAAACAACATTCTTCATCATCATCCTCAATGATGCGCTCTAGCTCTTTACATTCTGATAAACTTAGATATCTCAAATATGGCAGGCTTCTGGAGATAGGTGCGGACAAGATAAATTTCATTTGATGGCATCGATAGATTATTAGCTTGGAAAGATTTTGAAAGCTCAGATGATGTTTTGGTACCACACATATGTTTCTTAACATATTCAAGTCTTCCAAACGCAGGCTTTCCAAACTTGAATCCACAGGACTTGCTATTTGAAGTCTTTCAAGATCATACATTGTTTCCATCTCCATGGATTTTAAAGTAAGACACTTCAAATTGCAAAACTGCATCCCAATTGGCTGTATCATAAGATATATCAGTATCAAAGAACAAAGAAATACATCAATGAATCATAAATTAATGTTAGAAAAATAATTAATTACCCTTTTTCTTGAGAGTTGTTCTTGTCTTTTTTCCCCCTCTACTGATAAATCTATAAAATCGTTTATAGGAAGTTGCGCGCATTTACCCAAAGTGATATCTTGGAGAGACAATGCTTTCACATAATAGTTTTCAGGGCACATACTAACCATTTTTGGTACTCTTTCAAGGCTTAGTTTGTTGAGAGCTGAGAGATCAATCTCAATACTCTGGTTCTCGTGAGGTGAGTTATCATCATCACAAGATTTTCCAAACACATATTTCAACTGACTAGCCTCATAGATAAGCAAAGATTCCAAACGCACAAGATTTCTAGAACAAGAAGCTGGAAATACATATTCTAACTTGCCACAAACGTTGATTTCAATGGTGCGTAAGTTGGGGAAGATAGAGTTGGGGTTCATATGATGATGACCATCTACCTCCTCTGTTACTATATGCTCCAGTTCGTCACAGTCTGAGACTACCAATGCTTCTAATAATAACATTGATGAAGCAATTGATATAGAAAACAGTGACCTTAAGTTTGAAATACCTCGAACATTCATTGCTCTCAAATTGCAAGGGTATAACGGTGGTGTAAAAATTCCATTATTAGCTCTATTGCCAACATATTTCCCTGCATCCCAAACAGATATATGAATTCATCTTTAACAAATTCAAATGTGTATATTAAATTGCAATTTATTTTATTTGTCTCCTTAGAGTCGTAGCACCATAGGAGAGTGGATGCGAAAGCGGGAGGGAGGGGAAAGTTTATTTCAATTTGTTTAAAAAATTATAATCAAAGAAATTTTTGGTCTTATTTTTTTATGTTTTCAAATCTTTTTGTAAAAAAAAAAAAAAAAAAAAAAAAATTTGTTCTGTAAAACAAGTTTTTGAAATAAAAACAAAAGAATATGTTTGGAGAATTGTTTAAAAAATTACGTTTGAAAATTAAGAGACTGGAGGGTAAAGCTTCCATGAGAACTCAAGTTTCTCAAATGGTGAAAAGTCATCAGAGAATAAACTAAAACGGGTTTCACAATTTTCTCAAAAAAAAAAAAAAAAAAAAACTGTTTTTAAAATAAGAAAACAAACAAAGCCTTTATATTCTGATGTCATTTACCTTAATCTTTACTACATCTTAGCTACTAAATGAAAATTATCAGAATTTAAATGTCCAACATTTTAAATTATTCTCTATCAATTAAATGGAACAATGAAACAAAATTTAAATAGTTAAGTTTTCAAATGAGCGAGTGTACATTTGAGTTGAAAAGGAGATTTGTGTAAATTTTTGAAAGAGTACTTCATATTGAGTTTAAAGTAGTGACCATGGGAGAGTAGCTAGCCGACAGGTTACGGAGGTCGAACTAACTGAAGAAGATTATCAGATTGGTCGCGATGGTGACATTCCCTCTGTGGAATTCTCAAGTCGGATCAAGGATGTGCTGGTGAGTGGTATGGAACGAACGGCGGTCCTTAAACTCTTGGGGAGGACCATCAATTACAGGGATTTGTTGGCAAGGACACAAGCTCTCGCAGCGGCAAAGGCTCTTATCGGTTGATAGACATGGAAAGCGGCTTCTACCTAGCTTCGTTTGATTTGGAGGAGGATTACCTAAAGGCTCTTACTGTGTGGTCCATGGATGATTTTCTGGGCCTATCTTACAATTCAACCTTGGTCCTTGGATTTTGATTCAAGTATCTCAACCATCTCGAAGGTGGTTGTTTGGGTGCTGATTACGGGGCTTTCTTTTAAGTACTACCACAAGAGTACGGCGAGGGTGATCGGTGCTCTCCTTGGGGATGTGGTTAAGATAGACTATCGAACAGAGAATAGAGGAAGGGGGAAGTATGCACGCCTTGCAGTTATTGTCGATCTGCAAAAACCATTGATTCCATGGTTGAAGGTAGATGGCAGGTCCTATGGTGTTGAGTATGAGGGCCTGCCTCATATTTGCTTCAAGTGCGGCATGGTGGGACACGTTGAGGAACGATGTGGGGTTCTGAGTTCGAGGCAGGTTCACCCTATGCGCCAGGAGACTGCAATTCCTAAACCCTCCGGTGACGTGCCAGGTCCGGTATCTGCGGACGGCGGAGCTGCAACGCCGGAGGCTCGCTCCTCGCCGTATGGAGAGTGGATGCAGGTGAAGTATCCTAAAAAAGGAAATAAACCTAAATGGGGAGGATCAGCGAAGAAGGGGGAGGTGAGCTTTAATGGGGGATCTCATTATAATGTTTTGTTTGAATGTGAGGATTTGAAGGCACAAAATCCACAGTCAGCAGGAGGAGATTCAGGACCGCGTGTTGAAGACAAGAATAAAGGCATATTAAAAGAGACATTTAATAGTCATAATGTGGGGTCAAGCCAACAGCGAAAAGCATAAAGTGGTAACAATGCAGAGTAACCAACAGGACTTGGCGGAGGCAAATTCAATGGTTTTGGATACCCATGCTAAGACGCTGGGAACAATGGGAAGTCACGATAGGAATGGGAAGGGGCAGGAAAACCGACCACCGAGATCTCAGACTCGGAAGCAGGAAATTCAGGGGGTTAATCTTCGTTCCACCAGTACGCGAAATCTGATAGCTAAAAAGCGATTGCCAGGGTCAAATCTTTCCAAAGGAACAATGGCAGTTTTGCAAAAAGAGCTTGAGACTCCAAAGGAAATAGTGTTGATGGTGGAACCGCGAATTTCGGGCTTAACGGCTGACAGATTTATTGCTCGGTCTGGATTTGATAATTCTTACAGACTGGAGGCACGGGGATTCTCTGGTGGTATTTGGTTGCTGTGGAAGGATACTTTGTCGGTGTCGGTGGAGCTTTGTCATAAGCAATTCATCCATTCGAGGATAACAAACAGAAGCTCAGCTGAGTCCTTTCTCTTTACGGCTGTATGGGAGTCCGAACAACACTTTGCGTAAGGAATTGTGGCATTGGTTGACCGAGGTTGGGGCGGAGGTGGATGGTCCTTGGCTCCTTGCAGGTGATTTTAATGCTATTCTAGATGGTGGAGAGAGGGTGGGGGGTAACTGTGGCCTCACGGACCTTGGATTCTCGGGCCCTAAATTCACTTGGAGGCGTGGCACCCTATTGCAACGTCTGGATCGTGCGTTGGGCAACTCATCTTGGATGTCGTCGGGGTCTGTTTCATCTGTCTTGCATCTTCCCAAAGTCAGTTCTGACCATAGACCCATTTCTATACAGGTCGGTGTGCAGGTGCAACCCCCGCCTTCGCAGAGACCGTTTAGATATCTAGCGGCTTGGGAAATGGTAGACTCCTTTGGACGGATGGTACAGGATAATTGGATCAGCTCAGATACAGTTGTGTCGAACTCTCATCGGTTCACTCAAGCTGCTACGAAGTGGAATCGGGAGGTATTTGGGTGCATCCAGCTACGTAAACGAAGAATTCTGGCTCGCTTGGGGGGGATTCAGAAGGCTCAGGAATCACGTATCTTGCCACACCTGGATCATCTTGAAGGGCAGTTACGTAAAGAATTTGAGGTAATTTGTGAACAGGAGTATGTGACGTGGGCTCAGCGAGCGAGGTGTGATTGGATCAAGTTTGGGGATCGGAATACGGCCTTCTTCCATGCTACAGCTGTCCGAAGAAGCCATAGGAAACGTATAATGGTTCTAAAAGATGATGATGGGGATTGGTGTACCGATGAGGAGACTCTTAGAGCACGGCAACTCAATTCTATCTTGCTCTGTACACTAAAGATAGGGCCCTAGCCCCACCGTACCAATCTCGGGGTCTCTTCCCGATTATAGGTCCTTCCATGAATTAGGCTCTTTCTGAGGCGATTTCGGTGGGAGAAGTTCATAGAGCCCTGTTTCAGATGAAGCCGCTCAAGGCCCCAGGGATTGATGGGCTACATGCAGCCTTTTTTCAGAATCAGTGGAAATCAGTGGGACACTCGGTGGTCCAAATGGTGACTAGGTGTTTTGAGGAAGGGCTTCTTGACCCGGAGTTGAATGAAACTCTTATTACTTTAATTCCCAAAATTCCGTCCTATAAGCTTATGTACAGTTCTATATAAGATTGTCACCAAAGTCTTGGCAAACAGGCTCAAGAGGTGGCTCCCCCGTCTGATTTCACCTAATCAGTCTAGTTTTGTTGCAGGAAGGCAGATCAGTGACAATGTTATTATTGCCCAGGAGGTAATTCATACTATGCGGTCTAAGAAAGGCTTGGTGGGATGGATGGCGATCAAGGTCGACTTGGAAAAGGCCTATGACCGCTTGCGCTGGGACTTCATTGAGGAGACACTTTATGATGCTGGGTGCCCCCAGAAATTTGTTCGTGCAGTTATGGCTTGTGTATCCACTTCTAGTATGAGAGTTGTATGGAATGGCACCAGATCTGAGATCTTCCATCCCTCTCGTGGTATTAGGCAAGGGGATCCTCTCTCGCCTTATCTGTTTGTGTTATGCATGGAAAGACTTTCTCAAACGATTGGTAGACAGGTGGAAGACAAGAAATGGCATCCTATTTGTCTAGGTCGAGACGGCCCCCCTTTATCCCATCTATTTTTTGCAGATGACCTGGTCTTATTTAGCTCTATAGCTTCCTCTCAGGTGCAACTGGTGAATCGAGTCCTTGAAGATTTTTGCTCTAGTTCTGGCCATAAAGTGAGTCGCTCCAAGACTGCAGTCTTTTTCTCTCAGAAGGTTCAACAGCAGGTTCAGACAGAGATCAGTGAAGTACTGGGCTTCTCTCGCACGGAGGACCTGGGGAGATATTTGGGGGTTCCATTGCTCCATGGTAGGGTTCGTCTGGGGACTTATGCGTACCTTGAAGATAAAATTTTGAGTAAACTCTCAGGGTGGACTGCTAAGACCCTTTCCTTGGCAGGACGTATAACTTTGGCAAAAGCGGTTTTATCAGCTATTCCGACATACACCATGCAGACTACCAAGTTACCATCAGGACTGTGTCAACGTATTGAGCGCCATATTCGCAATTTCGTGTGGGCCCGGGGGGATGGAACGCACCGCCCAAGTTTAGTTAAATGGGAGGACATGTGTAAGTCAATTAAATCTGGGGGCGGGGGGTTTAAGAAACTTGAGCAGCAAAATCAGGCGTTTCTTATGAAACTAGGTTTCATGTTAAGGTCTCGTCCTGACCTCTTATGGGTTCAGGTCCTGAGGAATAAATATGGATGGGATGAGTTCAAGGACCACAGAAAGCAATCAGCGGTGTTCTTATTTGTGGAGACACCTAAAGAAAGTCTGGTCAGATGTGGATAGCGGGACTCGGTGGGGACTGGGAGACGGCTCTCATGTGAGGTTCTGGGCTGATAACTGGTCAGATGTGGATAGCGGGACTCGGTGGGGACTGGGAGACGGCTCTCATCTGCAGGATGAGCTTGCATTACCTGTTCAACACTTTGTTACTCCTAGTGGGCAGTGGAACTGGGACTTGTTTCGTGCAGATCTCCCAGAGCACATTCTGAAGCTCATAGCGGGGTGCCCAGCCCCACATGCGGAGGATGGCACTGTAGCTTGCTTCTGGGATGGCACAGCGGATGGATGCTTTTCGGTGGCGTCTGCCTATGACATGCTTGGTGACCTGGATGATACCACACAGAGCCGACTCTGGGAGCGTATTTGGAAGTGGGAAGGGACCCAACGAGTACGTGTTTTTCTTTGGTTAGCAGCTAAGCAGGGTTTACTGACCAATGTTGAGCGGCGGCGGCGGCATATGACGCAAGTGGCCCTCTGTTCACGATGTGGTGTGGCGGAAGAAGATACAGATCATGTATTGCGGCACTGCAGGTTTGCTAGATCAGTATGGCGTCAGTTGTTGCTACCCACTCAGTTTCGGCAGTTCCTCCAGCTGGATTTCACAGCGTGGATTTCTCATAACCTGGGAGATTCTAAGTTGTATAAGGGGTGGGGTGTAAGATGGTCTAGTATCTTTGGCTTGACATGTTGGAAATTATGGGAGGCAAGGAATATGGCTTTGTTTCAGAACAAGAGGATACAATCGCCTTCTCTAGTTCAGGAGGTGAGGCGGTTGGCAGAGTTCAACGTTCAGGCTATGGTGCGGGTCGGAGAGGCTAACGGTGGAAGAAGGAGGCAGGAGGTTTTAATCCGCTGGTTGAAACCATCTCGGCTTGCCGTGGCTCTCAACTGTGATGGGGCGGTTAAAAATGATGGTCAGGGTGCTGGAGCTGGATGCTTGATTAGGGATTCAGAGGGGCGGTGGATAGGAGGTTCTTTGTCGGAATATTGGTCTTTGTACTCCCTTTCTCGCACTGTGGAGCCTTCTAGATGGCCTCGAAATGGCCTGGAGCTATGGTTTTGGTGAGGTCATGGTACACCTTGACCGTTTGTCGGCTCTGGATTTGGTCCGAGGAACAGAGGAGGTTTCCTATGGAACCTTGACTATTGTTCGACCGGATTCGACAATTGATGGCAGAGGATTGGCGTGTGACATGGAATCATGTCTATCGGGAGGGCAACCGGTGTGCAAATTACCTTGCTTCCTTTGCATTGACAATGGGGGTGGGTTACTATGTTTTATCTGATCCTCCTGATGGTTTGCTTTGCCGCCTCAGAGATGACGCTGCGGGAGCTGGTCAAATAAGGCTATGCCTTAGTGATAACTGATCGTTAGTGATCAGTCCCTTTGTAATAAAAAAAAAAGTAGGAAAAAAAAAAGATCTTTCGAGAGACAATGAACAAGCTGAGATTCTTATGATAACTTGCTATGTTGGATTTGGGATTATTATGGGGTGGGTCTCGGCAAAATGGCTATTATATTTATTTTGGTAAACTGATGATGGGGATAAAATCACCTTTTGACTATATTATGTGAAAACATTGTGTGGGGATGTTAATTTTTAAATTCAAAATGCTATGGGTGATATGTAAATGACTCAAAGGTAAACGTTTTTTTTTTAAAAAAAAAATGAATTTTAGCCTAAACATTATTACCAATTTGATTAACACAATTATTTAGAGTATTGTGTGATCACTTACTCAATTAATTCTTGTTTTTTCCCTAAAAAATGAACTCAATTTTATTAATTCTCAATGCAAATAACCGCATTAATAAAAATTGATGAAGGAACATATATATGTACCTGTGAGGCAATGTGGTCTGGCTGAGCTGCCTCGGATGTAGATGGCTCATCTTTATTTGTAGTTTCTGATTTTGGAAGAAAACAAGACAAAGGATACCACCAAGAGACATTGCGACTTGAACCCTTGTCCATTTCCTTTGACCCCTCACTAGTAGCTATTGATTTCTGTGGGAGATAACATTCAGAATATATGTTGACATATAATGGAACATCATCAATAGACATTACTTTCAACGAACGGAGTGTGTTTTCATTGTGCATTTTATACAATCCTCCATGTCTTGAATATTGATCAAACATGTATCTTAGATTCTTGCACTTAGAAAGCTCCACACTTTCTAGTAGAGGAAGGTCTTCGCAAAAGCAAATTGGCAATATGAATTCCAACGCTTCACATCCTTGAACATTGAGGAGTTTCAATTTTGGAAACATTGAGTTGTGATTATGATCTTCATCATCCACTTTCTCTTCTATAGATGACTCCTCATCCCTTATTATGTATTGTAGCTTGGAACAATTAACAATCTTCAAAGTTTCTAGGAGCTTTAGGCTTTGAGCAGTGGATGGATGAAAAAGATACATCATTGAACACTCCTCTAAATATATGGTCTTAAGGTTACTCAACACTAGCTTGTCCTTATATAACGTGCTTTCCAACTTTTGACAATTCTTTAACTCTAGCTTTTCTAGTTTCCCGAGAAAGCCATCAAGATGGCTGCCATAACATATTTCTCTCACATCCACTTCAATAAGTTGCAGTTCTACTAACTCGGAGAAGTAAGTCGCTCCAGATCTAAGTTGAGGATAATCGGTATGGATCAAACACTTCATCTCATAACATTTCTTCAAAGAAAGCTTGATTAAGTCATCCATACCTCTATCTCCAATTGAAACAATGCTAGGAATAAGATCGTTCCAACCTATTTCATCATCTCCTTCTAACTCTAGAATCTCTGCTCTAGTGGCCAGGGATTTAGTTAACTCTTTGGAAAAGATTTTTTGCAACTTGCCCGGCTTGAAACATCTTTTTATAGAAGTATCCAACTGAGAAGAATCAAAGGCAGAGAAGTTGCTGCCATCTATATGGTATATTTTGAATTCAGGAAGGGATGTAATTTGAGGAGCCTTTGCTACAATCAGTATATGATCATCATTTGAAACATAATATAGTTCTTGTAGTTGGGAGCATCCTGCAATCACTTCAAATGGATTTTTCACTTCAATCAAACAACTTTTCAAGCATAGAAATCTGAATTTATCTAGCCCACTAATTTCAATTGGCAATCTATCAATTGAACAATTAGTCAATTCTAGAGACTCAAGCTTTTGTAAGTTTATCATCAACATAGATATATCGCCTAACACCCAATTTTTTAGAGACAATGTTCGAATGTCTTTAAGTGATTGAATCGAGTTTGATAGTGATAGAGCTAACGTTCTACCATACTCAATTTTAGAATGCAAAAGCAAAACTCTAAGGCTCTTCATCCCTCCAAAGATTGCATCAGGGACTTCCAAAGAACTATTTTCATTTAACCATACTAAAAGAACCTTGAGTTTGCTACCATCAAAACAGTTGGGAAACCATCATTTATGATCCAAGAAGAATATTTCATATTCTCCTTCAATTTTGTGTTTGAATCCGTGATCACTTGAATCTCTTCATTCCATACCTCCAGGGCCACCTTGCGAATCACATCATGCAACTTTACACATTCTTCATTGGCCTTCAACAATAAAGAAGAATTTATGAGTTTGGTTTTGCTACCACGTACTTGACTTCTCGATGTATCATATTTGTCAATTCCTATAGCAATTCTGCATAAAAGCTCTACGGGTATTTCATGAGCTTTTGGGAATATAGAACATAGTAGGAAGAGTTCTTGGGCTTTCTCATCTTTTAGATGAGTATAGCTTAACTTCAAAGAATTATAAAACTTCTTCACTTCTTCATCTTCACCAACAATCTCATATCTTGATGTGGTCCAACATCCATTTTCAATCTTTCCAAAGCATCTTGCCATTCTTCTGTAGGGTAGTCATTTAAAACTTTTGCCACTGGTACAACTATAACCGCTAATCTTCCACACTCATTCACAATACCCACTGCCACATTCTTCAAATTATCTAGGCAACCCTGACTAGTTTTCATAGCATGAAAAAAGAAAAGTTTCAAAGCGTCTTCCTCAGGTAAGGCCTCTAGTTTAATCCTCCTTTGGAAATTCATTTGGCTATAGACATCCTCATAACGTGAGGTTAGCAAAACACAACAGCGACCCTTACTATGGAATCGAGGTTGTATCCCCATGTTTTCAGGGTAGAGCTTTTCCCAAACATTATCAAGTATTATGAGCACATTTCCATCACTAGCAATCTTGTTCCATATTTGTTGTGCGTGGGACAGTAGCTGCTCTTCCTCTAACTGTAATTCCAATTTCTTTGCAATCTCGTCTAGAATCCTTTTTTCATCCACAGGGGTAGACACATCAATGAAGATGACTTTATCAAAGGGATTTGATTTTTCAACATGTTTCCCAACTTCTATTGCCATTGTGGATTTCCCCGTTCCTCCCATCCCTAGCAATCCTATCTCATTCTCATCTTCTAATGCTTTCTTGAGTTCCTCAAATTTTGAAATTCTACTCTCAAACGATATGAACTCTTGTGAATGATATTCCATGCCTGGCACTCCGACTGCACGTGCAACTTCAGGAAATTCTGTAACTTTAGCGATCAAGTTTGGGATATCCTCTTTCATCAATTGTTCAATCTTCTTGGCTTGCTCAATTTGGGAGAAGCAATTTGTACATAAGCCAAAGCATTTGGTTGGTTGAGGGTCATGTTGTACAAGTTTTTCAGCTGTTTTGAGCCAATCTTCAACTATAGGGTGAACTATAGTCTTATTTTTTTTATTGGCCTCATCTATCTTTAGCTTTACACCTTCCACTACAGCTGGCAACCTTCCTCTTTCCTTTTCGAAGCCTTCAACATAACTCTTGTAGTTGCATAGATACTTAAGTTCCTCCCATGCTTCTTTTGAAAAGCATAGGACGAATGCTTTTGCAAGATCCCATGCCACCTTCTCCATCTATCATGCATATAGGGTTATGATTATAATATAAACTATATCGGGATATCTAGGCACTTGCTAACTATGATATATCTATCTATTTCATCCAAGTGAGTGGATAATATTTGATTGACTTATTGTATTTGTTGTTGTTCAACAAAGATTTTAGTGCTAATTCATATGAAATTATTTGCATCATTCCTGTTATTGGCCACCTTTAACTTGAATGTAGATTCTGTGACTTGCATTCGAAAGAAGGGAATTGTTTATAGACCATTGGTTGAGCAACTTATTAGAATAAGGCCTTTGTCTAATTTTCACTTGACTCAGAAATAAACTCGAGAGCTTACGAAATCAAGAGAGGGTGTGGGCTTAATTGAATGTTAACTTCCTATACAAGAGACCATATGGGTTTGATTGGACCAAAAGACATTTCTTGGACAGTTGGCCTAACCACATTATTCGGATTCTCCCAAATTATCTTGGGTCGATTTTTATTTGGAGATGATCACAATCAAAGCTTTAGTGTATGTAGTAGAAACAAAGAGAGAAATATATATATATATATATATAAACTTTTAGATACTAAATAATTTTTTCTTTTTTGTAAAAAAAAAAAAAAACTTCGTTCTATTTTAGTAGCTATTTCAAATAAGTTCTTTTTTATGATCTATGAGTTCTAATTATTTTCAGAAGCACTTTCAAATAAAAATACTTTTATAAACTCAGAGAAACCTGTTCTTTAATTATTCAATTTAACTAAACTATAATGATTATAAAAAAAAGTAAATCTGGGTTTTTTGATCAATTTTTTTTAATGTGGTTTTTACAATCTTACCTAAACCATTGATAAAAAAACCCTAAAAAAATGCAAGTAATTCTTATGTCCACAGTGACATAAATTAATAAGAAAGTAACTTTCTAGATATATATAGTAAGCTAGACTATATCATATAAAAATTCATATGAAATATAAAAATTATATACAGCCACGTTGCTAACAAATTATAGAAAATACAGTTAATTTTATATTCCATGCAAATATACATAACCCATCTTTGTTTATAATTTAAGAAAGCTGTAAGAATTTCTATAAATAAATGAAATTTTGAATTAAAACTACGCATATACTAACCTGCACAAGAAGCGAGAATTGAAATCTTCAAGTATGCTTCACGTGACCAATCAAGATCTAAAAAGCAAAAATAAGTTAAATAAAGTTTAAGAGATCATTATGCACGCGTATATTATATAAAAGATGTTCATAATTCATAGTATCAATTTTTATAAATATAATAAATCACTTTTTATACCGTCTAAAAATTGCACATGTAAACTCAAAGAAACATGACCTCTAAATATTCGATTTAAATCAAATCTTAATGATTAAAAAAAAAGGGTTTGTTGATAGATATTTTGATTTTGATTTTTACGGCCTTAATTAAAAAATTGATAAAAACCTAAAAAGATGTGAGTAATTCTTGTTTTCATAGTGACATAAATTAACCAGAAACTTTCAAAATGTAGGAAGCTAAACTATATCAATATCAACATTATATGAAATATAGAACATATATAAAGAACCATAATGTTCACAAATTGTACAAAATACAGTAAATTTGATACTGCAAGTAAATATGATCAAATCTAGAAAGTTAGCACGTTTATTAAAAGCTATTTAATGTGATTTTGCAAGTTAGAAACTCAGAAAAGCAAACTTGCTATGCGAACTTATGAGTTCATCTGAGTTTGTACCTAACACAAGTTGAAGAGTAAGTTGACATGATTTTGCGAGTTGGAAGTGTAAAAATAATAAATTCGGAAAGTCAAATCACTAATTTAACAACAATGATTTAAACTATGCATGAACTAAACTGGAAACCGGAGTCGAAATATCTAAGTATGCTTCATGTGACCAACAAATATCTAAATAATTAGAAATAAAAATAAGTTTAACAAGTTTCAGAGGCAGACATAATTCATAGGTACGGCTGCAAATTGCAATGCCTCCCAAAGCCTCCGATATTAAAACTACTTTTTCGTTTTTTGGAGTCTTTTTAAGGAAAGGGACTATGAGAACAACGATGTTAGATAGTGACATAAATTAACAAGAAACTTTCAAATGAAATAGAGAAAAAAAAAACCATATTGTTAACAGATTGTAGAAAATACAGTAAATTTGATACTTGTGATAACCCAAATAGGGGAAAAAAAAGTCTAAATTTTTTAAAAAATTAGAGCTTTATCAAATGTTTGAGAACTTTATCAAAAGTAAAATTTCTTAGAAAGCAAATTCCAAATCGCTTTATCACTCTTAAATATTTCTAAATACATCTTTCGTATTCATTTTGTTTGAGAACTTTATAATTTCTTGGTGATAATTATCGTGATAGTATTTGCTATGCTAAGTAATGCGCCTGATCACAACTCAGATTTGGTTCATGACAATACTCCATCTAAATATACAAAACCCATCCTAGTTTATAGTTTCAAGGAATTTGTGAAAGTTTTTTTGAATAAATAAAACTAACGGCTAAAAGTAAGATTATCAAACTTACGAGTTTAAGCAAACTCTTATGACAAGAATATAAACTCAGATTGTAAATTCAAATCGTAAACTCATAAGAATTTATTTTTATCAATAAATAACTATTAAAAGTGTATGATTAGATAATTAAAATATAAAAATAGCAACAATTTGATTTTAATATATTTTAAATATAAATAATTGAAATTAAATCCACAAATATTCATAATTTATCTTACTCAATAAACAATGTTCCATGAAGTTTATACATGAAGCCACTAAACATGATCAAATCCAATAATTGGCAAGTTAATATGACTTTTTTTTTTTTTTTGCAAGTTAGAAACATCGAAACGTAAACTTGGTATGTGAACTGGTGATGAGTTCCACTGAATTTGCAGCTAATACGAGTTTAAAAGTGAATTAACATGATTTTATAAGTTAGAAGTGGACAAACAGTAAACTAGAACAGCCAACTCATAAGTTTAACAACAATAATTAAAACTATGCATATACTAACCTGGAAACTAGAATCGAAATATTTAAGTATGCTTCACGTGGCCAACAAATATCTAATTAGAAATAAAACAAGTTAAAAAAAATTAAGAGAAAATATGTGTACGTTTGAGTAAAGAAGAGGCAAATATAATTCATATATAAGTACGATGGAGTACAAATCCTTACCTCAGAGAAGTATGCGCTACGGCTGCAATACCTTCGATATAAAAACCTCTTTCTTTATTTTTTTTTCCTTTTTTTAACGAAAGGAACTATGAGAACAACGATGGTGGATATAAGGAATTTAAATACAAAGTACTAGGAAGAAAGTAGATTCGAACACAACTTTTTTCTTCGATATAAAAACCGCTTTTTCTTTTTCTTTTTTGGATTTTTGTTTTTGTTTTTGTTTTTTGTTTTTTGGTTTTTGGTTTTTAAGGAAAGGAACTATGAGAACAACGATGGTGGATAAAAGGAATTTAAATACAAAGAGAAAACGTACAAAGTACTAGGAACAAAGGAGATTTGAACACAACTTTTTTCTTCAATATAAGAACCTCTTTTTCTTTTTTGGATTTTTTTTTTAAAGGAAAGGAACTATGAGAACAACGATGGTGGATACAAGGAATTTAAATACAAAGAAAAAACGTACAAAGTACTAGGAAGAAAGGAGATTTGAACACGACTTTTTTTCCATAAACAAGAAGGAGAAGAACAATTATTGAAAAAGAGCACAAAACTCTATAAACTGAAGCCAAAACTCTAAATCTTTTTTGTAATTTTTTTTTGGAAGCAAAAGAAGAACATCAAAAGCTTTCTGTGATTGAAGAGAGAAACGCAAGCAAGAACGAAGAAGAGCACAGAAATAGCAGAGAGAAGTGTGGTAGATAGTTGATGGGTATTGATATAAATAATTGGAAACAATTAATTCTTAGATTATTTTTTGTTGACATATGCTCTAAAGTCTTTTTGTAATTGTTCTTGACTAGGGATGAACATGGACTGGACAGAACCGGACTAGGTTTTTGACATGAACCTGAGATCTTGTCTTAAGAGGATCTTAGGTTGTAGAATGTAGCTTGTAGTTTAGTCTGATCCAACATGTAATACCCCAAAAATCTGTATCATAATTTGGTAAAAATTATACATATAGAAAGTAGGTGAATATGAGATATCAAGTATTAGGTTATAATTATCCTATTTTTCTAAGGAGAAATCTCTTGGAAATTAGAGGAAAAACAAATAATGTGCCAAAATTACCGAAATACCCTTGGAATGTATAAAAAACTTAGGAAAATTGTGAAAAATCCTAAAAGGCAAGGAAATAATTATTAAAATTGAAAGAGTATATTATCTCTAATTGTGGTAATTTAATAAATTACAAACTTGGAGAAATTGTATAAGAATGTTCAAAGAGTATTGAAAAGACCATAATACCCTTGTAATTCTAAAATAATGCAAGAGGCATGAAAATTCTAATGTTAAGGCAAAGGTTTGAAGATAAAGGTGTATCTCAATTAAGGAAATTATCAACTAGTGAAAAGAAAGTAATTAAGTAATAATGGACTAATTACTTAAGCATAAGCAAAGGAAATTCATGAATAATTATATAAAACCCTAAAATTAGTGGTTTTTGGTTTAAAATTAGTAAAAATACATTTTCTAATTAATTGGGAAGTTTTGAGAAAAATAGATGAGTTTAGGTATTTTTAAGCCTAAAAGCAAGAATAGACCAATAGGAAAATTATGTAAAAATAATTATTTAATTAATTAAATAATTAAATTAAAAAAAACGAAATTAAAAGAAAAATGGCAGAAAGAAAAAAAAGAGAAGAAAATAAAAATAAATATATAAGAAAATAAAATGAATTTAATAATATATAAAGAGTTTTAAATTTAATAAACTCTAATTAAATATTAAAAAGGTGAATAGTAAAATGATAAATAGGGAACGGATCCTATCTAGAGAACCAGGAATAGGATTTCCAAAGTCAAGTTAAATTATTGATCAGTGAGTTATTATCTTCCGTTAAACTCTCCCGAAAGTTGATTCTGAAGCCGATAGGGCTTTTTCCTAATAAGACGAAATAGGGAAATTCTGAGAAAAAGCCAGATAGCCAAGCTAAAAGTTAAGGACATAAAGGTCACGTTGTGACAACTGGGAAAGAATTGAGAATTTTTATGGACATATTTGGAATCAGTGCATTCTTGTCCATAAAGGTTGCTTCCTGGATTAAGGCTGAAACCGTCACGCTTTTCCGTAAAACTTCAAGCAGGATCGTGGAACCTCGTATGAGATCAAAATCTAGGTTAACTTGGACATTTCTAATAAGTGAGTGAATGTCTTCAAAGTTGTAAATCCAGAATTTTGAGATTTTTCAAATTACGCGAATCTGGCACTCGACTAGAAATCGGCGTGACGTGCATAAAGCAAGATGAGTCATCACTTTTGGACCAATTGGATGCTGCCACCTCAGCCCTTGATGTCGGCCAGGAGAGAGAAAAGGGAGAAAAAACTTGTTGAAAAAGTTTTCCCTGGACGGTTCAGATCGTTTCTCATAAAGTTGATCCGAAGGCCGAAATCCTACCATTGTTTCTATAAATACCCCCCCTCCTCTTCATTTCTCACAAATTGGAAGAGAAAAGCCATTCTAGAGAGAGAAAGTAGAGAGAGGTGCTCTGGGAAAATCTGTAGCAAGCTCTGGGTAAGTTTTTCGGTACCGAGCTTTAAGCTTTCGTAGTTCTTTCGTAGTTAGAATAGTAATGCTAAGGGGTATAGGGGCAAAATGGTAATTTTTACCTAAAATGCCAGTTATAATGCCAAATCACTAATGAAAGTGATATTACTCTTTTAGGACATCAAAAACTCTGATTTGCTGCCGTTACGCTGTCCAACGTGTCGCCGACGCGTTTTGCCGCTTTCCGTAAACGTGCCATTTCCGCTGTGCATCAAGTACCGTCAAACGAAGGTACGTTCGCGGCGTATTGTAATACTGACTCTGATGCTTATAGTCTGCTTATATATGATATGGATAATTTCATAAGCCATGGACGAGACTCTGTTCCGGGTCATGCACAGTGACTAAGGTAATCACTACAAGAAAAGTCATGTTTTGCGGCGGAACTTTTCCGTCACAAAACATGAATTTTCCGTCGCAAAAATGGTTTGCGGTGGAATTTGCGACGGAAAAGTGTCCGTCACAAAAAATCTCGTCGCTGCACAGTGACTAAGGTAATAAACTTAGATAATCACTATTACAGCTTTACGGGTTATGGATTTGATAATGCCGATACGTTTTCCTAGCACTGAGGACACGACCGTACATCGTGGCACTGGTAAATAGTGCAGACAAAAAACTTTGCTCGTAGGGTAGTTGTTATTAAATGATTATACGATGTACTGTATAAATCATTGCTGTAATTAATCCTAGAAATATATGTTGATCATATAATGTTATATAAGCATGAGGTTAACCGTTACCTGAGATCCGATGAACGTCGGATCTCAGCTCTTACTATAGCATCACATCAAGGTCCAGAGAGACCAAGGACGGAGGATAAGAGTAAGCGGAGTGGACAGCACACATGAAGATGAAGACAACGTGGAGACCCAATCAAGGACGTCTAGTAATTGAACAGATAATGTATAAATCTTTATGAACAGCAGCGTTACGCTAATCGTTATTGTTGTAACTGCCACTCAATGGTTTTATTCCGATGCTCTACTCTGATGTTCAAAATTTTTTTTTTGGGGCTCTGAAATTGGGATGTTACATTTTGGTATCAGAGCAGTTTTCCTAGCATGAACCTGACTATGTTACCACGAACAGTTTGGTGCCGAAGGCAAAGCTAGTCTACGTGGGTGTGCCATAAGTCGCCGTGAATTCGGTGAGGCCCCCATGGTAGACACTTACCTGGCCATTCTGTTCGTATAACGGAGTTATGTTCAAAAAGCCTTTCAACGTTGAGCATATCTTTGAAAATGAGTACTGATATAACTCTAGCGTTATGTTCTAGAGATGGAGAGAAACAAAGTCCTCTGCATAAAATATTTAGGTCGAAGAAAGCGTACCGCGCATATATCCGTAAGATAGGGTTAAGATTGGACCTAGAATCAGTATATCCACCGCCTGGACCTATGCCAATATCGGATACCCTTGATGCCACTGATAACTCTGCAAATCGCCAGATATTTGCTAAAACGGTATCTATCCTGGCATGAAGTTCGTTTATGGAGCTGGGACATGCTAGACAAAACCTTAAAACCAGCAAAGAAAAGTACATGCGGTATTTGACCCATGTTAAAGGCTTCCATCAGAGGAACCCTTACATATTTTCGTACCCTTCTGGAGATTGGATTAGATCCACTCCTTATCATTCTACCTTGAAACCGCTTTTGAGTGGAAAACCCAAGAGAGCTCTTAAGAGAAGTACTATCTCAAAATTTCCAATTGTCCTTTCAAGTGGCGGGTAACCCGTAATAAGCTAATAAACGGAAACGCGAATGACCTACGAAAGAAAGGCTAGGAATAGGGAAAGTTGTTTATAGTGTTAATTCCCTGAGAAGTTATAGCTGTTATAACCGAAAATGGTCTGTATAGACTAAATTGACAAGTAGGTGATAGAGTACAGATGACTATAACATCTTAAGCATAATTTGAATAAATATTTTCGGTGTTAATACTTTGGATAAACCTAAATAACCCTGATAAGTTCACATCCATTATCAGTAGGTGACAATTCGGACGACCTAGAGATCGGAGGTTTCAACCGCAACTCCGACGCGGACTCTGGTAAATTTCAATTGTCCTGGACGAAGGACATCCTCCTAAACTCAGTATACCACCTCAAATTCAGTGTACTACTTGAGCCAGTAAATCACTTTAACTTAGGGAAGAAGCTCTACGCTTATACATGATCGTAAACCTTTGAAAGTATACCCTCCTAAGACGGTATACAAAACTCTGAACCCATACACAACTCTGCTGGAAGCAGTGCTCGTCCAAGCTCATCAACAAAATCTTCACACGGAAAAGGATAGGGAATGTTCGTAACAGTAATGGTTGCAGAGAAGTTGCATCCTTCGATGGTTGAGACGAATAGAATAACAAAATGACAACCCCTAAACACCTTGTTCCCTATTTTCCACTTAGTTTCATGTTCCGTCCTCGCCTTTATAGCAGGACAGTTCGTCTTCTACGACATACACCTGTATGATCTGGGGGAGGTCTCTTATATATTTATCATTCACTCACCCAAAGGTTCTTGTTTAGTACACTCAGCAAGAGGAGCAGCAACCTCCGTTTAACACATACTGGACGGAATCCAAAAACTGTGAGGATTTTACGTATGGACAGCTCGATAAAGCGTTATGGGCGACAATGGGAATCGATGTAGAGCATGACTCCATGAAACCCTCAGTTGACAAAGCCATGTCTTAAGCCTTGAGTAAACGAATTCCTTCACTTTAGGGTTAAACGGATTGGAGGCGGAATTTCTTTTTCTTCGAAACCGCTTCTGGATGGAACAGACCAACAAACTCTTAGATGAGGAACTTACAACCAAACTCTACTCTTTCCTAAATCATCTTCAAAGGCTAGTCCTGGACAATATGTAAGCAAGTAGTTATAGTTTATAAGGTGTAACCACGAACGTTAAAACGAGCCAAATGATATAGTATCTTTTGACATGTACAGTATGTAATATATATGTTTTAAAATTTTGTTCCCTAAGAATAGTCATTTCTTAAAAGATAGATAAGATGGAAAAACTGCAAGTAACCGGAATTCTGGGAGGCCAAGACCAAGGTCTAGGTGGAGATGCGGGGGGACAACCGCAAGTAATACCAGTCCCAATACAAAGGGAGTTGCAGGAGATGGCTGAAAAGCTGAAAGAGCAGAAGATTCTTATTGATACCCTCCTGGCTGAAAGGCAAGAAAGGCAGATTGAAAGACAACTGGAATCCTGCCGTTTGATGGAGTGTAACTTGGAAGAGCTGCGTAGATCAAAGGATGTCAACAGTAGCAGAGCAAGTCATGACGGACGTAGCCACAACATACCCACACTGAAAAGGAAGGCGCCTTGGCTCAGGAATCAAAGGAAAGGCAAGAAGGTAGCTCAGACTAAACCACAGAACCATTCACAAATGCCGGGACTCCAACAATGTCTGGATTGTGAGAGGTACCATCCTGGTGTTAACTGTATTGGAAAACGGATTTGCTTCGGATGCCGAAAAACAGGGCATATCACTTGGAACTGTCCGGAGAAAGCCAAGAAGAAGCTGTAATGCTTCAAGTGTCAACAGCCTGGACACATCGGTAGGCATTGTCTCATGAATGCTGCAAGGAAAGGATCACAGAATCTAGGCCAGAAGTCAGTCCAGACTGGACAGCAAAAGCAGAAACTTCATCCATGCCAGAAATGCAGGAACTACCATCCCGGTGTTGCCTGTAATGTGAGATCGATTTGCTCTAAATGTCGGGAACCAGGGCATATTAGCAAGAACTGTTCCCAGGAAGCTACGGAGATCGAACCACAGAACTTAGACCAGATATCAACCTTGCTCGCAGTGGAAGCCGGAGAATCCTCAGGGATGACCCCAAATACTATCGCTCAGTAGAAGTCTGTTGCGGATATAAACTGATCCGGGTGCTAAATCGATAACTTCCTTTTGATGCTTGTACGGATCCTTTTGGGATGCATACGTATATATGTCCTTTAAATGTAATAGTAGCTACACCATTAGGTGTGAGCTCTTAGCTTGTAAAGCGTATTTTGAACCCAGTTTTGGGTATAATACAAAACCTTCCTACTACTTCATAGCGTCGACGACATTCTCAATAGTGTTAAACGAACGGTGATGACGAACGGTGACAATAAGAGTATATGATTCTCACAGGCAGAGATAAAACTGATGCAGAAACCGAATCTTATTTCAAAAATAACTCAGTCACAAATTAATTCCTTTATAAACTTACCTCCAATAGGAGAAGTTCAAAAATTTACTATTGACTGATGCCTAGCATAGGATCAATATCAAAATAGCCATACCAAAGATCATGGAACGGAATATAAAAGCTGAGGAAGCAACTTGACGACCTACCAGCAAAGGAAGACTTATCAAAATCCAACGTACCACCATAGAAACTCCTGGTAAAATTCTTAAAAGGAAACAAGAGTTTATGACCTTGTAGCCACTACCGTCTGTAGGACGAAGCAATTGCCAGTAACAAATACCACCTTCTTTTGACAATTCACTCAAATATCTAATTTCAATGTTTAAGATCAATTGATGATCAGAACATCCTCAGCTGCAAATCAAAACCACCATCATTCTGAGAATAAGTTCTCAGGACTAAGTATGAACATTTGGAGATCTCTTGTGATGTTTTCAAAACAAATTGCACCTACCTTGTTCATAGGGTACTTAAACCAAAATTTCTCTTGGACGCATAGTTACAGTAATAGAAGTGTTGTTTGATAAACGTCCTCATCTATTCAGAAACAAGAATAGAAACGCCGAGAATAACGACTATCAGTAGTGAGAGGAAGATGTAACTCTTTACTAGATACGAGTGTTGGCTGTCAGAAATAAAACTTTTTGGGCCATGTTACATAACGCAACGATGTTGTTAACTACTTTTAGGTAAAGTAAGAGCATTTCTGGAATTAGTATAACCAGAAATAGTAAACTTAAATATGTAGTTTTGGATTTAGCAGGATAATACCGCAAATTCATGAAGAATCTTTCATAACTTAAACAAAGTCTACAAGTAGAAAATCAAATCATTAACGTTGAACAAAGACTGTGAAACAAGCTTTCACGGAGTGAGGAAGAAGTTGGTCACAGCACCAAGAAATTGGTGATCCCAAATCCAAGTAGATTTATAACGGTACCAATAGTTAAGGATCGGGATATGTCTAGCTGCAGCATGACAATGTGATGACTTACCACTCTCAAGCCCTTCAAGTTAAAACTAATCTACACATGACCTAGGGATAGTAATTGTCATGTTTCTTAGTGATTATAAACCAGACCACGATTGTATTATAAGTATTAGGTATCTTATGTTGCCACGGTGTATGGGAACCATGGGAACATAATATATCGAAGTACGACATGATATCCATGAGTACGAGATATATGGTATTGCCGCGGTGTATGGGAACCACGGGGATACAAAGATATCGAAATACGACATGAGGAATGTGTAGTACGCGGTATTATGGGTGCCACGAAACGCTAAAACACTAAAGTACGCGGTGTTATGGGCGCCACGGAAGCAATATATATAAAGTACGCGGTGTTTTGACACCACGGAAAAACTATATATCAATTTAAAACATGATCAAAACTTTGTAATCAAGCCGGAACAAATTCTCAACAAAGTACGAAGTATCAAAGTATTAAATGTTAGTATCCTTCTGTCAGAATAAGGCAGACTTTAGTTTTTCAAGAAGAGTAACCGAGTAATCGGAGCATTCCGGTTGTTAAGTTAGTCTAGAAGAGGTTGCTTACGAATCGGACGTTGTGGGAGAAAGGATGATAGACACAATTTGGAGTTATGAACTGCAAGTTTGGTTGGGTTGGTACAAATTTCGAGGACGAAATTTTGTTTAAGGGGGGAAGAAATGTAATACCCCAAAAATCCGTATCATAATTTGGTAAAAATTATACCTATAGAAAGTAGGTGAATATGAGATATCAAGTATTAGGTTATAATTATCCTATTTTTCTAAGGAGAAATCTCTTGGAAATTAGAGGAAAAACAAATAATGTGCCAAAATTACCGAAATACCCTTGGAATGTATAAAAAACTTAGGAAAATTGTGAAAAATCCTAAAAGGCAAGGAAATAATTATTAAAATTGAAAGAGTATATTATCTCTAATTGTGGTAATTTAATAAATTACAAACTTGGAGAAATTGTATAAGAATGTTCAAAGAGTATTGAAAAGACCATAATACCCTTGTCATTCTAAAATAATGCAAGAGGCATGAAAATTCTAATGTTAAGGCAAAGGTTTGAAGATAAAGGTGTATCTCAATTAAGGAAATTATCAACTAGTGAAAAGAAAGTAATTAAGTAATAATGGGCTAATTACTTAAGCATAAGCAAAGGAAATTCATGAATAATTATATAAAACCCTAAAATTAGTGGTTTTTGATTTAAAATTAGTAAAAATACATTTGCTAATTAATTGGGAATTTTTGAGAAAAATAGATGAGTTTAGGTATTTTTAAGCCTAAAAGCAAGAATAGACCAATAGGAAAATTATGTAAAAATAATTATTTAATTAATTAAATAATTAAATTAAAAAAACCAAATTAAAAGAAAAATGGCAGAAAGAAAAAAAAAAGAGAAGAAAATAAAAATAAATATAGAAGAAAATAAAATGAATTTAATAATATATAAAGAGTTTTAAATTTAATAAACTCTAATTTATTTATTAAAAAGGTGAATAGTAAAATGATAAATAGGGAACGGATCCTATCTAGAGAACCAGAAATAGGATTTCCAAAGTCAAGTTAAATTATTGATCAGTGAGTTATTATCTTCCGTTAAACTCTCCCGGAAGTTAATTCTGAAGCCGATAGGGCTTTTTCCTAATAAGACGAAATAGGGAAATTCTGAGAAAAAGCCAGATAGCCAAGCTAAAAGTTAAGGACATAAAGGTCACGTTGTGACAACTGGGAAAGAATTGAGAATTTTTATGGACATATTTGGAATCAGTGCATTCTTGTCCATAGGCGGTTGCTTCCGGATTTGCGTTTCGAAACCGTCACGTTTTTCCGTAAAACTTCAGCAGGACTGTTGGAACCCTGTATGAGATCAAAATCTAGGTTAACTTGGACATTTCTAATAAGTGAGTGAATGTCTTCAAAGTTGTAAATCCAAAATTTTGAGATTTTTCCGAAATTACGCGAATCGGGTACCGATCGGGGAAATCGGCCAGACCGGGCATAAAGCAAGATTAGTCATCACTTTTGGACCAATTGGATGCTGCCACCTCAGCCCTTGATGTCGTCCAGGAGAGAGAAAAGGGAGAAAAAACTTGTTGAAAAAGTTTTCCCTGGACGGTTCAGATCATTTCTCATAAAGTTGATCTGACGGCCGAAATCCTACCACCGTTTCTATAAATACCCCCCTCCTCTTCATTTCTCACAAATTGGAAGAGCAAAGCCATTCTAGAGAGAGAAAGTAGAGAGAGGTGCTCTGGGAAAATCTGTAGCGAAGCTCTGGGTAAGTTTTTCGGTACCGAGCTTTAAGCTTTCGTAGTTCTTTCGTAGTTAGAATAGTAATGCTAGTATAGCCTTTATTTTTTCAAGCATGATTAAATATCATATGATAGGGCTATATTAGTCTAGAATTTCGAAAATTATCATTGGGTCGAAGTTCTGGCAAAATTTTGGAAAAACGGAGCCAAAGTAACGATGCCAAATCACTAATGAAAGTGATATTACTCTTTTAGGATATCAAAAACTCTGATTTGCTGCCGTTACGCTGTCCAACGTGCCGCTGTTGGACGTTTCGCCGTTTTCCGTAAAACGTGCCATTTCCGTCAAAAAGTACCAAAGTACCGTCAAACGAAGGTACGCTTATGCTGCATCGTAATACTGACTCTGATGCTTATATTTTGCTTATATATGATATGGATAATTTCATAAGCATGGACAGGACTCTGTTCCGGGTCATGCACAGTGACTAAGGTAATCACTACAAGAAAAGTCATGTTTTGCGGCGGAACTTTTCCGTCACAAAACATGCATTTTCCGTCGCAAAAATGGTTTATGGTGGAATTTGCGACGGAAAAGTGTCAGTCGCAAAAAATCTCGTCGCAAACCATTTTTGCGACGGAAAAAATCAATTTTCCATCGCAAATTTTTTTTTTTTGCGACGGCAATATTTCTCCCTCGCAAAATTTGGGATTTTATGAAAGATGTTCCTCGCAAAATCCAAAAATTTGCGAGGGACAGAGGTTCCCTCGCAAAATTTTGGATTTTGCAAGGGAACAGACTTTCCCTCGCAAAATCCAACATTTTGCGAGGGATAAGTTTTCCTTCGCAAAATTTTGGATTTTGCGAGGGACAAATGTTCCCTCGCAAAAATCAGGAATTTTGCGAGGGAAAGTGTATCCCTTGCAAAAATCCAATTTATTTAAAAAAAAATAAATAAGGAGAAAAAAATATAAAAAATTAGACAATAAATAGACTTGTATATCATAAAAAGTAACAATAATAAGAGTTTACAAATCAAAAACAAAATATTACAAATTATAATGTTGTGGCCAAAATGAAAAAAAAAAAAAGAAATCTAAACAACAGCATTCTGATCATCGTTATCACCACCAGGAGTTCCCTGCACTCTTTCCTTCATTAGGGACTGGATAAGTGCCCGCATCTCAGTAAGCATCTCTCCTTGCTCCTTTACCTTCTCTTCTTGCTCCTTCACCTTCTCTTCTAACACCTTTACCCTCTTATCTTCTACAAAACCAACATTACAAAGTCAGTTTATTTTTTGTACTTCATTTAAATAGACGAGAGAATAATGGTTTGCGATTGATAGCAAAAGTATTACGTCAATGAAATAACTTGAATTGAAACAAATTACTTACTATCGGATAAACCCACGCCGGTTCTCTACTTGGACCCACTTTAATCCCAGCAATCATACAATTTTAATGAAGCATAATGACATAACGAAATGGGACAGAGAAGAACTCATTATAGATCAAACCAGTGAAGATTGAGAAGAGGGACATCATCAAAATAACATAACGACCTCCAAAAGCCATTTCCATCATATCTCCAAGCTTTTGTTTTGTTTTTAATCAGCAAAGTGTTGTATTAGATGCATGTCAGGAGAAAGTTAAGGTAATAGAATAAAAATTCATCTTTAAAGAAAATCGTGCAATATGAGGAAAATGTCACCTGGCGAGAAAACAACTTCTCCCTGATTATTAAATACAAAGTTGCCAGTAGTAAACATATTCCATGCCCCCAATCACCAAACATCACCGCAAAAAGAAATGAAAAGGTAACTATGGTATATACAGTAGGATTTGCCTCCTGATACTTAGCCACCCTGAAATATTAATTCTGCATATTATTATACTTCTTCACAAGTAAAAATCATGCATCAAAAAGTAAATAAGTATACAATTTATTAACACAACTGTGCAATTTGTCATAGGCAAAGTAATAAAATAAGGGATGACTTTGGGGTTAAAAACTTTTTTCTCTTACGTCCCATTATAAGATTTTAATAATAAGTTGAAAAGGTGGAAAATCAATTAGATCCACGTATATATAACTGAGTGATTGAGAAGGGAGAGCAACAACAAATCTATCGATTAAGGTGGAGACTAATCTAATTGTACATTGAGATTGACCAGTAACTATAATTTGTATACATAATCATCTTCCATAGTACAAGCGCATATCAGCTCATGTAAACAATACCTATGCTGCATCATAACTCCCTTTGTACAAAAGGAGAAAAGAACAGAGAAGGAAACGAGAAACTATCATGATACTCACCCGTATGCATCAACAATAGATTGAAATGAAGAAGTGAATTTATTTGTCCGGAAATAGGTGGGTGGTGGCTCCCTAGTATGCAAAACTTGAAAATGGCACCAACTTGGGAGTTAGAGTCAAACGCTGCCCGGTCCAAGGCATCCTGTATCTGAAAAATCAAGGTCCCAAGTTCCAAAAATCAATGTTACTATAATTCAAAATACTGAACCCAAAAGAAATCCCCTGGTGAAGAATAGGATTGCATAAACAATAAATACCTGCTTTGTTGCATAAACAGGACTCCAACCCTCAGCCACGAGGCATTTTTCGGTCACATCAAGGCTAAGCATGTTCAGGGTATGATATATGGATTTCTCCTTTCTCACCTTCATGAGTGGACGGAAATATTCTTAATTAAAAGTACCAATTAATGCCAAGAAAAGAAAATCACTAATCCACATATTCAGATTTTCTTTGTAGACAGAAAACTGGATCCATCCCTATAATAAATGAACATAAGGTAAATCTTCATTTTGATTATGCACTTATCGAAGACAGCAAAACTGGGTCCATCCCTAGATATACTTGTTATAATAGGACATAAGGTAAATCTTTATTTTAGTTATGCACTTGCGGAAAACATGGTTGAGCATAGTAGTTAAACATACCAACAGATTCCAATGATCAAAATAGTCTGTAGCAAGTTACCCTTGTGCAGCAGTCCAGCATCTATAGTAGTCTTCAACTCTGAGAGTCTTGCTGAAACCTAAACGCAAAATTGTTTAGACTTGGCAAAAAATGAATCCCCAAATACAAAGATGCTTCTTTGAAATAAAATGTACAAAAATGAAAAGCAAAAAGCTAGATAAATATTGGCAAAAAAAAGGCCAGATAAATAAATATCATAATGAAGCATAGACTAAGAATCCAATCTGCCCGCAAATTCATTTCTGAATAAATTCATCAACATGTGTTGATATTTTGATGGGAAAATTAAACAAGACAATATTGGTTAATCATGAATGGCACCATTCAACGAACATGCCTATGCCAAAGGAACAAGAAAAAGTAATATCAGCTCAAGCAAGTATTTGGTTCATAACTCATTAAACAAAAATAAAAATAAAATCAATTAAAAAGGAAAAAAATTAAAAGCACCCAATCACCTGCTGTTGCTAGATTTTTTTTTTTTTTTGCCACTATTACACATTCCGAATGAAAACATGGCTATGGAAAACATCTTCAAGGAATTAATTTTTAACAAGCTTAATGGTATATGCACCATCCACTTTACACTACTTAGAAAGTTAGGAGACAGGGGAATGGAGGAGGCCGACGGTGGTGGTGGATTGGGGCTTTGGAATCGGGGATGGTGAAGGGAGAAGGGGACGATGGTGGTGTGGTGATTTTGAATAGGGGAAGAGAAATGACGATTGGGGAGGAGGCTCGGTGGTGAAGAAGGTCGACGGAGGAAGGGAAGAGAGCGACGGCGGTGGAAGCAAGCTGGTATGACGGAGGAGCTGCACAGGGAGGGCGACGGTGAGGAACCGAGGCACGGTGACGATGAAGGAGGTGAAAGCTCGTTCTCTCACTCGTTTCAGTCACTCCGCGGCGCTGTTGACAAGGAAACACGGATGGAATGGGAAAGAAGAAGGGGTTATTAGGGTTTGAGGAGGGAAATTCGATTTAGGGGTTTTGAAATTTGGGGATCATTTTCTGTTTATTTGCAAAATGACTCATTTTTTTGCGAGGGAAACCTCTTTCCCCCGAAAAATAACTAATTTTTGCGAGGGAAAAATAGTTCCCTTGCAAAAATAACTCATTTTTGCGAGGGAACTCAATATCAATCGAAAAATTCACTCATGTTTGCGAGGGAACAACGGTTCCCTCGCAAACTTCACTAATTTTTGCGAGGGAAAAAATTCAACCATCGCAAAATCACTAATTTTTGCGAGGGAAAGTAGTTCCCTCGCAACATTCACTCAATTTTGCGGGTGATTTTTGCAAAGATGAGTAACTTTTGCGAGGGAACTATTTTTCCCTCGCAAAAGTTAGTGATTTTGCGAGGGAAATATTTTTCCCTCGCAAAATTAGTATTTTTCCAATATTTTTTTTTGCCAATTTTGAGAAATAAAATTTCCCTCGCAAAAATACCCATTTTGCGAGGGAAAAATAATTCCCTCGCAAATTGACCCAAATTTGCGAGGGAATTTTTTCCCTCGCAAAGTCCGCCGCAAATTGGCACTTTTCTAGTAGTGAATAAACTTAGATAATCACTATTACAGCTTTACGGGTTATGGATTTGATAATGCCGATACGTTTTCCTAGCGCTGAGGACACGACCGTACATCGTGGCACTGGTGAATAGTGCAGACAAATAACTTTGCTCGTAGGGTAGTTGTTATTAAATGATTATACGATGTACTGTATAAATCATTGCTGTAATTAATCCTAGAAATATCTGTTGATCATATAATGTTATATAAGCATGAGGTTAACCGTTACCTGAGATCCGATGAACGTTGGATCTCAGCTCTTACTATAGCATCACATCAAGGTCCAGAGAGACCAAGGACGGAGGATAAGAGTAAGCGGAGCGGACAGCACACATGAAGATGAAGACAGCGTGGAGACCCGATCAAGGACGTCTAGTAATTGAACAGATAATGTATAAATCTTTATGAACAGGCGGTTACGCCACTGTTATTGTTGTAATCAGTTACTCAATGGTTTTATTCCGATACTCTACTCTGATGTTCAAAAAAAAAATTTTTTTGGGCTCTGAAATTGGGATGTTACACAACACCAACAAGAGCTCTGGCTAGACTAGATAGGGTGTGGTGGACTTCCTGAACTAATCCAGGTAATCTAGGACCTAAATTTATTTATTTATTTATTTGTATTTTTCATCTTTGGAATGCAAAATGTGAATCTATTAAACATAATTAGGACCATAAAAATACATATATATAATAATATAAAACACATCACATAAAATTAAATCATCATAAATCTATAAGAATATCCAACAACATTCAACAACAATAAAAAAAATATGTTGGAGAAAAAGATTTAAACATGACAAATACAATTAAGATAATAAAGAGATACCTATAATCATCATAAAAAATAAAACTTAATTATAAGTCCTTAAAAAAACCTCCAACAACATTAAATAAAATGCAACATCTAAATTATAAAAATATTTGAGAAAATTTGAACTAGACTAGACCAGTCCAAGTGGTTTGGACTCCTGATCCAGAACCGGGTTCAAGTCGACGGGTCAGTCTGATCTAATTTCATTATGTTGCTTATTTGGATTGGAACGGATCAGCTTGGGTTGGACCACTGGTTTTTGGCCAACCCTATTGTTTCCTTTGTTTTGTTCGTATTCATTAATTGATCTTGTGTGTGTAACCACCCCACGTCAGGCTGTGCCTTTATTGATTATTCTATTCCCCATGTGATATCTAATGTAATGCCATAGATTAATCTTCATTATTGCTACAAATTAATTCAACATAGCACATCTCTCATCACAAGACCCATCATTTTACATTTTATATTGAGAACCGGTCGATCACCATTGGGACTTGGTCACACCATAAAAAAATGTAGTTACAAAATAAATATACTGCGGCAAGTTGGCGTGAAAATGATTGAAAACGATAGAAAATGTGGTCACTAAAAAAATGTACTCGTTTGTAAAAAAAAAGTACTAAAAGAAAATGGGGTCTCTCTCTCAGCCAAGTTATATTGTTTAATTTCCAATGGAGAAAAAAAGAAAAGAACAGTAAACAATTTATTGGTCAGATAATATAGTTTTATGTGAGAGGAGTTTTATCAAAGATTGTGAAAAAAGAGATTTGAAACCGCGGTTTAGGGGTTACCCAAACGGCTTTATTAATAGTGAGGGTTTTTTTGAACACTAATAATAGTGTGGGTTGACAAAATCGAAAAATATTATTAGGATTATTCAAACATTATATATGTTTTTTCAAGGTTATTAAACTCAAACTAGGCATGCTTGTTCGACCTGAAAACTAGCAAACCGGCCAGATAATTGGTCCAGATGAACCACTAAACCAGTTCACAATTTTTGTTTACCTTTTTAAAAATTTAATTCAATTTTTTTATTTTCTTTTAAAATTCATATTAATAACTTGAAATCCTCACTTTCTCACTAGTTTGGCCTTGTGCTAGCTCCATTTTCACTCCGATCTGATGCATTAGCTCTTGATCCCGTACGTCAACCAGTTTAGTGCCCAATCCAAATTTAATACCTTGATTTTTTTCCCAACGAAGTCATCGTTTCAGTTTGTAACATGATGTTTTGAATTTTTATTTTTTTTGCAGATAATTAAGGTCGTTTTTGTGTGGGGGAGGTTGGATTTCTCTCATTTTCTTGTTCAAATTTTCATTTCATAATCTCATATCCACCATTAGACTAAAATAATAAATTGTTCAAATTCAATCTTTTATGAAATTATTACTATAAATATTAATAAAATGATTCAAACTCTTAAAAAATCTGATGTATACAATTCATAATTACAAGTACAAAAATAATTGAATTAAAAATATGATAATATTAATTTCATAAAATATTAAATCTAAAATCATCTATTTTATTATCTAATGGTAGATATGGAGTAATTTGAACTATGAAGCTTTTTGCTACGAGTATGTAGGCTGTAGCACCATTAAGTTTACATGGTTGTGAAAATCAATATTCCAAATTACATAGCAATGATCTCATCTCCGTTAGAAGAAGCCAAGGGAGAAGACGATGTGGAGGCAACACAAGTTGAAAGACAAAATCATAGTTAAACAATAATCCAACACTAAACTCACACTTTGCAATTTTGTTTTGTTTTGTTTTTTTTTTAAAATACTCAATAAACCTACACAAGTTTTTCTCTCTTTTCATTATTTTATATTATTTCTTATTTTTCAATTTTTTCTTTTTATTTCCACTAAAAAATTTTATCTTAGCCAACGTTGAAATATTAATATTGACATAAATCACTACAAAAAAAAGTGATTTTTGCTACGGAAAAAATCCGTAGCAAATCGATTTTGCAATGGAATAATGCCAAAATTCCGTAGCAAAATCGATTTGCTACGGATTTAGTCCGTAGCAAAAACCCCGTAGCAATTTGCTACGGATTTTTTTCCGTAGCAAAATTTGGTACGGAATTTTGAATCCGTAGCAAATTGCTACGGATTGCTATTCCGTAGCAAATTGCTACGGAATGCCATCTGTAACAACCCAATTTTTAAAGCGGATTTTTTTTTTCATTCGGAGTAGAGCATTGGAGCGAAAGAGTAACTGATTCATATTAAACATAAACCATAGTGTAATATAGTATGATTACAATATTCCTAGTGTTCGGAAGTAAAAACAGAAAACAATAAAGATATCGCCGGCCTAAGCCTACTTCTGCTCCTTGCCACGATCTCTGCACCAATGATAATTTTCAAAATTCTAGACTAATATAGCCCTATCATATGATATCCAATCATGCTTGAAAATTTAAAGGCTATACTACTGCTCTAACTATTGAAAGAACTACGAAAGCTTAAAAGCTCGGTACCGAAAAACTTACCCAGAGCTTCGCTGCAATTTTCCCCAGAGCTTCTCTCTCTACTTTCTCTCTCTAATTTCAGCTTTCATCTTCCAAATGTGAGAAAATGAAGAGGAGGGGGGTATTTATAGTTTTGGAGGAAGGATTTCGGCCGTCGGATCAACTTTATGAGAAACGATCTGGACCGTCCAAAAGCAAACTTTTGAAACAAGTTTCCCCTTGCCCTTTTCACACTTGGACGACCTCATGCACAAGAACCAAAGGGGATTGGCCAATGGGAGGTGGCCATGTGTCACCTTCCAGAAGCTTTTCGGGTGAATTTCCCCGATCGGTACCCGATTCGCGTAATTTCGGAGAAATCTCAAAACTCTGGATTATGAACTTTAAAGACAATTCATTCCTCATTAGAAATTTCTATTCTAACTATCTTTCCAACTCTATCTAGGCCCTCTCCGGCCTGATAGAAGTTTTACGGAAAAACGTGACGGTTTCGAAACGCAAATCCGGAAGCAACCGCCTATGGACAAGAATGCACTGATTCCAAATATGTCCATGAAAATTCTCAATTCTTTCTCAAGTGTCACAACGTGACTTTTAAAGTCTTAACCTCTTACCTGGCTATCTGGCTTTTCCTCAGAATTTCTCAATTTCGTCTTATTAGGAAAAAGCCCTATCGGCTTCAGAATTAACTTCCGGGAGAGTTTAACGGAAGATAATAACTCACTGATCAATATTTTACCTTGACTTTGGAAATTCTATTCCTGGTTCTCCAGATAGGATACGTTCCCTATTTATCATTTTACTATTCACCTTTTTAATATTTAATTAGAGTTTTTTATTTTTAAAAATCTTTATATATTATTAAATTCATTTTCTTTTCTTATATATTTATATTTTTTTCTTTTTTTTTCTGCCTATTTTTCTCTTAATTTCGTTTTTTTTAATTTAATTATTTAATTAATTAAATAATTATTTTTACATAATGTTCCTATTGGTCTATTCTTGTATTTAGGCTTAAAAATACCTAACTCATCTATTTTTCCCAAAAATCTCCAATTAATTAACAAACATATTTTTACTAATTTTAAACTAAAAACCACTAATTTTAGGGTTTTATATAATTATTCATGAATTTCCCTTGCTTGTGCTTAGGTAATTAGCCAATAAATACCTAATTACTCAATTATCACTGATTGATAATTTTCTCAATTAGAATGTCTCATTACCTTCAAACTTTTGTATGGACATTTGAATTTTCATGTCTTCTTCATTATTCTATAATTTGCAAGGGTATTTTCTATAATTTACAAGGGTATTTTAGTCATTTCACTACTTTTTGAGCATTCTTACTTATTTTCTCCAAGTTCGTAATTTATTAAATTACCAAAATTAGAGATAATATACTCTCTCAATTTTAATAATTATTTTACTGCCTTTTAGGATTTTTCATAATTTTTCTAAGTTATATAGGCACTATAGGGGTATTTTGGTCATTTTGACACTCTGACCCTTAAATTCCCTAATTTCCTCCAGAGCTTAACTTAGAACATAGACTACAAAAACACACATCTAGAGATCAAAATTTCACTTATCAGAAATATCCAATTTATTTATAATATTCCAGATAATAAAAATCCGGGTATTACACCATCCGTAGCAAATTGCTACGGAATCTCATTCCGTAGCAGTTTGCTACGGAATAGCAATCCGTAGCAATTTGCTACGGAATACAAAATTATAATTTTTTTTTTAAATTTTTTCTTAAATTTTTTTAAATTTAAATTTTTTTAATTGTTTTATTTTTTTTCTTAAAAATTGATTTCAAAAGTATCATGAATATAATAAAAAGAGTTTACATAAAGAAAACAAAATATATATAATGTTGTAAGGAGAAAATACTAAAAAGTAGTCTAAACATCAGCATTGAGATCATCATCATCATCACCGGCATGGTCATCATCACCAGGAGTCGACCCCGAACCCTTTAGTGTCATTGGTGACGAGGAGTTGATGCTGCAACTGCCTCATCAAGTCCGCTTGCTGATTCATCTCCTACCGCATCCTCTCCCGTTTCTGATTTATCGCCTGCTCCATCCTCTCCCGTTCCTGATTCATTCCCTGCTCCATCCTCTCCCGTTCCTGAAGCATCTCCTGCCTCATCATCTCCTGTTGTTGACTCATATGTGTTGCTTGCTCCTCCACTAACGCCTTCATCTTCTTCAGTTCATCTGCAAAAACATTATGAAGTACATTTATTATTTGTACTTCATTTGAATGGACAAGAGAATGGAAATTCTCAATATCAAATGTATTATGTGTACTGCGAGTAAACACCTTCAA